>KZ151464.1:0-10557 GCA_002157105.1 Piromyces sp. E2 | reverse complement strand
TTTAGAAAAAAACTATTATTAATGATTTGATTTATTAAAATTTTGTATTAATTATATATTTTTTCTTTAATATTTTTTTTAATTATTTTATTATTTTTTTTTCATTATTATCAACATTATTACTTTCTTTCTTTTTTTTTTTTTTTTCGATTTTCACATAATTGTATATATAAACATAATAATTTCTTTTATTTTAACGATATAATTATATATATTATTAAAATTAATTATAGGTAAAATTATTGTTATGTAATACAATAAAAATTCTTTTTATATAAATATAATTAATATTTTTGAATAAAATTAGTCATTTATTATATTTTGTACTTATTTATAATTTGAATGTAGGTTTTATATAATAATTTTACCTTAATTTTTATTTTGTTGTAGTTTCATTAAAATTTTTATTTAATTATATAAATTTAAATACAATTTTAAAAAAAAAAATTTTTTCTATATTGATTTATATCAATAATTTAAATTTTTATTTGTTATTTTTTAATTATTATATTTATTTTTATATCGGGTTTTTTTCATATCCCATCGCTTTAATAATAAGTTTATTCTTCCAACCTAAAGATGTATTTCCTGATGGTGATGCGTCTTCGCAATCTCTAACTTTAGGATACATACTATCGTCGAAATCAATACATTTAACTTTATCATCATAATAAGCGTATATATTTATAGGATAATGACCACCATATTTAAATTTCGCTTTAGCTTTTCCACAAGGAACTAACATTAAATACCTATTGTAGCTACTTGATTTACTAAGATTAACGTCTAAGCAGTAACCTGTTTTAGGTCCATATTTACCGTTTTGTCCATCAGATAAATACCAAGTAGACGGAGTGTCGTCATTAGTACTAATTATCCATGAATAATATTTGTTACTGGATGATAATTTAATTTTATCAATATTTGAAATACTTGATACACTAAGATATTCTCCATGTCCTTTATCATAACTACTTTGAAAAGTAAAGATACTGTAAAATTCAGGTGATATATACGATATAAATAATTTTCCATTATTATTATTTTTATTGCATGTATCATAGCGTACATTATAGTTGTCATCTATATAAAGACATTCATCATTATTATTATTAATACAAATACCGAAATTTTCATTCTTACTAATAAGAGCTATATTAGGGTGGGAAGAGTCAGAAGATACTGATATACTCTTGTTAGAATTCATTATTAAGTATTTTCCTGTACCAACATTTCTTAATACGCCATAACCAGTCTCTGATATTTCCCATATAAATTCCTTACCATTACAAGTTTTAGCTAATTCAATAGATAGATTACCATATTTGTTTACGGATAAACATCTATAACTATCTTTATAAAATATTATATATATTTTTTGGGTGTCCGCCAATGATGGTTTATTTTGAGAAATAATCCATTTGTGTTTAGAGTTACTTGAATCACATTTTTGAAGTTCATTCGTTGGGTAGAGACAACCTTTTTCAAAATCTTGAATCCAAAATTTATAATCAGATTTTGATATATCGGCCATACGAAGGACATTTGAGTCATAGAAGTAAGAAGTTACCATTAATTTATTATCTGAACTCTTTGTCAAGTAATAACCAGTTTCTACGTTTTTCCACACACCGCTATTTCCGCTTTCTGGAATTTCCCATAAGTATGAATTACCATTGCATTTTGAATCAATTTTTACTTCGTTACTAGATTTACCTACTGCATACAAGCATCCTTTTGTAACACTGTTAATAATAAAGACTTTTTTAGTTTTTACAGGGCTTGTTTCGGACAAAATCCAACGGTTAGCATCACCGTATATGTTACATTCATCATTTTTCATGGCTGCATCAGCTTCATATTTAGTGGATCTCCATGTACGGAAACAACCAAGAGAGAAAGGTTTGCTATTATCGAATTTTGTAATATCTTTCATCAAAACACTATTCATGATATCGGAAGAGGTATATATTATACCGTTTTTATTTGATGATATATAAGTTCCAGAACCCACATTTTTCCATATTCCTTTTCCACTATACGGTATTTCCCATAAGAAGGAATCACCTTTACATAAACTATTAGTTTTTATAGGATTTTCCTTATCTCTTTCGTTAACATAAAGACATCTATTTGTATCCTTTTCATATATATAAACTTTTTTAATTTTATCTGGTGTTCTTGGAGGGTATTCGTAGTAAATCTTTGTTTCATCATTATAGTTTTCATAGAATTGTAATCTGCCTTCACTACAAGTTATACCAACGTCTTTTATGATTACCTCTTTATTGAATCCGGAATTAAGTAAATTTTTATTTTTATTATTTTCAGTATCTCTACTTTCAAATAAATTTTCATAAGGTACAATGGTAATCGTATCGGAAGGAGTATTACTATTATCTTTATACTGAACAATAAAATTATAATCTTTATCGAATTGAGCATAAGAAATGCTTCGTAATCCACCAATTCCATAAAATGGAATTTCTCCTTTGAACAATACTTCATTTTTATTATTATCTTCATCAATCGATCTGTATTTAAATCCTTCATTTGTTAAGACAAATCCAGCGTTTTTGCACTTTATTCTGTGACCTAAGTAAAATTTATTTCCGGATTTGAAATTGGTTGAAATAATATTTTTTTAAAGTTTTGTATGACTTCCTTGGTATCTAAATTGATAAATCTACAATTTGAATTTGGATCATTTTCATCGTAATTTAAATGTAAGTTATTTTCATTTCCTTGACATTTAATTCCGTAATTGTAGAATCGATTTAAATTCCATTCATCTTCTATGATAATTTCATTTTCGTTAGCCACTAATAATCCATTATTGGTAATTTTTAAACTTATTATATCCTCGTCGTAAAATCTTCCGAATGATGAAGCATCAATCTTAAATTCTCCCATTTTTTCAAACTTATATATTGTATTACATAAACCATTAGTACTTTTGGATTCCAAACCGTTGTTGCATTGGTCTTCAGCATATGGTCTATACATCCAAATAATTCTATCATTATCTTCTCTATCTAATAATAAAATTTCATCTTTATTACTACATTTCATCATAACGTTATTATTTTCTATGGTCAAAAGAGTTCTTGTTAATTGTCGATTAGATGTCATTAAGTTTCCAGTTTCTTTATCTAAATAAATTTTATCTGATTTTAATTCATTGGTATAGATAACACGTTCATTAATATCTAAAAGTTGATATTCATCTTTATTTTTGGAATTTCCAATTTCACTTCCAGATTTTTTAACATACGATAAACATTTATTATCTCCATCGATAAGAGAATTTTCTTTTCCTACACAAATGGCATTGTTATAATTTTCGTTAGTCATATAATCTTTGTGTTTTCGGCATTTGTCAAAAACTTCATCAATGATAGCATTGTTATCATCATCATATAAAGCTAAAAATGTGTATTCTTCGATTTGATGACATCTCAATGATATGCTCTTCGGTGGCTTATCTATATATTCCTTAGGAATATTTGAAAATACATGGTTCCCGTTAATGACTAATGGTGCTGACATATCATTGATATTCAATTGTAGGCTATAGACATTGTCATAGGATAAAAATTTAAAATTTTTATCAATTTCACCACAAACTGTTTCGTCATCACTAATTATTTTATCCCCGACATATAATATATTATTATTAGTAAACAAATTTTCAGAGGTATAATTTCTCGGAATCATGTTTTTTAATCGATTTCCTTTAGAATCTTTAACGTAATAGCCGTATTCAAGATCGCATCTTAATTCAGCATGGTTAGCTTTAGCTTTATTTGGAATCATTATAGAATCAGAATTATTTTGATCCTTCATGAAAACAATTTTGAAGAAACCTTCAATTTTCTCAATATATATATATCTTAATTTATTACTAATTTGACCTGAAGTTCCAGATTCAAAATACGTGTGTTTATTGTAATTAAACTGTATACCGTTTTCTGTCAATTTGAAGCATTCTTCATTTGTAGAAGTATATAAATATTCCTTAACATGTAAATATTCAGGAATATATAATCCTGATTGTTCGTCAAATTCAGTTTCTGTGGAAATCCTTTTTTCTTTTTCATTTCTGGATATCTCCATTTTTCTTCCCCATCCTTGTCGGTAATAGACGCATACATAGTATTGTCAGGTTCATATTTACATTTTAATATAAGATTCTTTGAAAAACTTTCTCTAAATACATTCTTTCCGTTTAATAATAACTTTCCTTCCTTTTGATCAAACTTTAAATTATTATTGTTGGGAATATCGTAAATTTCAGTATCTAATGGTATAGGCGTGTTATAAGTACTAAAGAAGAGTCCAATTTGCTTATTTCCGTTGGAATCTGTTACTACTAAACCTTCATCATCATGAATTTCATCAATTCGAATACACGGCGCTTTAAATTTATTATCAACATATATCATATCGTAAATGACATCATCGTTTTGAAGTGATGTTTTCTTCTCAACGGTAGGATATTCCACATAAACGATATCATTAGTGGGGTTATACAAAACGAATTTATTACTTCCATGATAGTTGAGACATTTTCCAATTATTTCAACATTACCACTGATTTCCTTGATTTTTTGTATTTCGACATTATCGTTGAAATAAAGACTTTGATTTTTAATCTTTATATAATTTTTAACATCAAATTTTGGCATTTCATTTTTATCAAAATTTTCAATTTTATAAATCGTTATATTTTGATTGTTATTTATTGCATGTAATTCTTTATCATCGAATATAAGACATTTTTGATCGTTTTCTTTATTATATAGTATTTCTCCATAGTACAAATAATCGGTTGAAGAAATTTCATATTTTTTTTCGTAAGGGGGTAAAGTCATTACCATTTCATTATTATGATATATAATTGCTTTTAAAGTTCCATAGTGGAAATCACATTTTATACTATATACGCTTTCTTGTTTGCTAGATGCATCTTTAACTTTTTGATTTGTTATAATGTTGGTATTGGACATATCTGTATTGGCGTTATTTATGTTTTCATTTACATTATTAACTAAATTAGTTGAAGTCCCGTTTTTAAAATGGACAAATACACCATTCTCAGTTACATCTAAAAATTCTATAGTATTTTTCTTTGATTGAGTATCATCGTCGTCGTCATCGTCATATTCAGTTGTAGTTTTTTCGATAGGACTACTTTTTAAAATTGGAAGATCTAAATCTATATTAATAATACTATCATTATCAATTTTTAAACAGAATTTATTATTTGATTCGTCATCTTCAAAAATTAATTCTTGTAAAGGATAAAGTTTATTATGATCAGTATTACTTGATAATGATGTATATTGTTGGGATGGGTAACTCCAAATTGTGTTATTATTAACTTTATCAACAACAACAATACTGTTTTCATCTTTACAAAATAAACTAACATGATGCTTTTCAGGATTATACAACCTAATAACCGATTCAGGAATGATATTATCATTGATATCCTGTATATATAATTGTTGAGCATCTAAATATAATGTTCTACCTTTGATATTTTTGTTGTATTCTTTAGTAAACCTAACGTTTTTACTATTATACAAACCATCAGATTTAAAATTTATACAAGGAATATTTTCATTAGAGTCATTTAAATAATAAATAGATCTGTCTACTATAATAGAGTTTTCATTTTCCAGGTTAGTTAACGAGTAATATATTGAACTTGGATATTCCCATACTACAGAATTTTTTCTATTCAATAGTATTATTCCGTATTTGTCATTGTTGATATTGCATTTAATACGTGTTGGTAAATCTAATTCGTCATCCAAGTCCAATATATTCTGGCCGTCTAATGTTAAATAACCGGTATTTTTATCCAAACGTAATTTTGAATCTGTGGTAATATCATATTCGAAAAATGGAGTTTTATTTCCATAAAAGTATACACCTTTAGTTCTTAATGTTATACAAGGGAATTCATTGATAATTTTATCTTGACAGTTATTTCTACTACATATTAAGTTAATATCATCTTCGGTATAAGTATTTGAGAATTCATGATGATAAACTTTGTTATTTTCTAATTCTTTTTTAAAATTTTCATATTTCATTCCATTTTCTTTAATTTTTACATGTTTCTTTCTGCATTCATCTCTTTTCGCGTCGCTTTCACTTTTACATAAATAATACCAGAAGGCATCTTTACAATACTCTTCAGATTTAGTACTAAGAAATTGGTAGTTAAAATTGTCTTTTTTTAATTTATTTTCTATTTCCTTTTTGTCATTATTAGATTTTTCACAATCTTTATCAATATTATTATCCGTTCTATAAATTAAAGACTCTAAATTTTGTAAAAAATGTTTTTCTTGATCACTTCGCATTTCAGTCATTTTTTTATCAGGGGGAAATATCCAAATTAAACTATCTTCATAATTAGTTTTATCCAAGTTATCTTTATATTTTCTTTTCATAATTTTTACATAACCATGGGTATCCGGTGTAATATACATAAAATAAAAACATATATTAGAATCAGTACAAGTTTCTCCTTCGATTCCGGTTGTAAACAATACATGATCTTTACAGTCATAAATATTGAAAACACCATTTTGATTTAATTTCCCGTAAACTATTCTTGAATTTCTATCTGTAATAGGTTTTAAATCGATGTAACTATCTCCGATAACAATATTTTTATCATCTACATTTTCAAATTTTTGTAGCAAATTTTGATATTTTAAATGAAAACTTGTCAGTGGTAATACAGCTGTACTATAATAATTATTATTTAAATCAAGAATAAAATCGGTATCGTCTGTATTAAAGTTAAAACTTTGATTTTTTTCCAAAATAAGTTTATAAGGATCCGATCTTTTGAGATCTTCATATTCGATTTCGGTAAATCTATTTATAAGTTGTTCACCTACTCTAATTATAGAATTATCAAAGTTTGACGTTTTATTTATATTATATGTTGTAATAAGAGGTAAATTTGGATTTCTTACTTCAGCTTCGCATGCATCGTAAAATTCATGTTCATTATATATATAAAATTCATGGTTGATAGCATGATTCCACATATTCCAAACTTCTTCGCCATTTTCATTGACAATTCTAAATGTTCCTGCATTCAAAACCTCCAATCTATACCTTTTATAAACATGCATATTATCTTTTTCTTCTCTGTTAATTGTACTCATAATAAGATAATCGAATTTATTTAGGATTCTCATGACACCATCTCTTCCTACAATTAATTTATAAGGAGCTTTACCTTGCCACATATTGGCGGTTTTCGATTCCCATATAGTCACATAGTGATCTTTAAAAATTAAATTTCCGTTTCCATTTAATATAAGACTAAATCGCCCATTTTCAGATTTTAATCCTTCATTAGAATAAATAGTATTATTACATCCACCAAAATATAAAAAGTTTCCCTTGTAAGTAATACCTTTAGGCATTTGTAAATGAGGATTATTCTTAGGTTCATGGGTAACACTATTGAATAAGTAATTATAAGGAATATTTTTACTGACTTCTTCATCTTTAAAAGGATATCCGTATTTAACAGGTAAGTAGTATCCGTCATGATCAAGATACGGACTTCTATCATCGCCATTTTTTTTATATCTCCAAATCGGTATACCAAGTGAATCATATAAAGTTAATCCATCATACGTACTACTAGGTTTTTTCTGATCAAAGGTACTTATTACTAAATAGGAAGTATCAGAGTTTTTGTTCAGACCATTACCATTCCATCCAACAATTAAATGTTGATGTTCCGGTTTAATATTTGACCATAACACAACATTATCGATTTTAAATTTAGAATTATCTGTTAACTCTTTTATGTATTTATCGATTTTCTCATTTATTACTGATGATGTATTTCTGGAAAATACTGATTCATTAGTCTCTTTTATCGAATTATTTTTTGATTCTTTTTCATTATCTTGTTTAGTATTATTTTCATTATTATTTTTATTTCTACATTGATATATGATAAGTTCGCAATCCAAATTTTTATATTCTATATAAATTTCTGCTAACGCACTATCAATCATTATCAAACATTGTTCATAGTTACTACAATTAACGTCATTTAGAATATTTACACCAACAAGATCCATTTCTTGAGTTTTTTTATCACAAATTTGATTAATTTCATCTTCTGAATAGTTGAGAGTATTTCTTATTTTTGAATTAGTACATATTTTGTGATCTCTTAATTCATCAACAAATGTCCAGTATAATTCTTTCTGTTTTCTTATTGGAAGTTTTTCATTAAGACAGTTTTTTCCATAAGGATTATTAGGATTTTGACAATTACAATACCATAGTGTATATTTGCAATATTCTTCAGTTTGACTAAAAAGATAGGTAATATCTATTTGATCTCTTTTAAGATGATCCATGAATAAATCCTCATTATTTGGTTTTTTAGGCTGATCTTTAGGATCAGGATTAATTTTATATTTCGTAAAGTCTGGTAGATTTGGATCATCCATATAATTGACATCCTTAAACTCTTCACCGTAAATACCTACAGGTTTAAACATTTGGTTTTCAGTTAAGATTTCAAGATGATTGAGATTTGATATTTTGAAATAGGCTTCACCAGATTTAGTATATGTAGTATTTGTATTAAAGATTTCAACATCGCCTTTGCTGAATATAAGGTTATTATTACTCATTTTGAGTTCCATTGTATGTGCATTAACGTATTGTCCTCCTAAACTAGAAATACTAGTTAATTTTTGGCCTGATTCTAAAAATTGATCATGATTTAAAGTCATTGGGTAAGTTGGACGTAAACTTTCGTAAAGTTTTGTAAATTCATTTTCTTCAGGTATAAAATTATATTCTTCAGTATTTTCTTTACATTCTAATAATAAAGATTTATAATCTTCTTCTTCATAAAGCGATAGTTCAGGTTTATTTTTCATCATACCTCTTATTGCCTTATCATCAATATCAATATTTACAATGCTTCTAGTATTGATATTATTTTTCGTTTCTTTATTGTAATCATAACATGATGATATTTGAATATAACGTATAATCTTTTTATATAACATAATTTGACATGGTCCATTGCTATTATTGTTTATTGTATCTGCAATAGTATAAGATATAGATTTTGAACTAGCTACATCTACTGTGGTCCCTTTAGAATCTTCTGTTCCATTTGTTGTTGATTCGCTCTCTCCAGTTGTATGGCCAATATCTGTTGATTCTGTTTTATCATTTCCTCTAGTAGTAGATTTTGATCTCTCGATAGAATTCATTACAGATCTTGAACCACCATTTGACCTTGTTACACTTTCTGATTCTGAAACAGAATCACTTTCACCTTTGGAACTTCCTGTGGAATCTGACTTTCCTCTACTATAGTCATGATTAGTACCGGTTGACTTGCTTTTGGTTTTACCACGATCTTTATGGGTACTTTTATTTACTTCATAATTGCTACTCTTAGATTCGGTATCCTGACCTCCTAAGTCTCCAGAAAAAAAAGGAATTCCAAGACTAATTCCTCCATTAATAATTCTGCCATTTTCAGAACTAGTTCCACTAGAACAACCACTATCTGAGCTTTGATTGCTAGTCGATCCCTCATCACTATCTGAATGTGAACCAGTTGTACTATTTTCATTCACTTCATGATTCCACGTATTTTCTGTATGCTTTTCATTTATTTTTGTTATATCGTTCATTATATTTTCTTCCCAATTTTCTATGTTATCTTCAGACATTGAAGTTGATAAAGCTTCTTCCACCATTTCAGAAATCGTTTGACTAAAATTTTTGGAAGACGTATCATCTGAATGTTTTTCAATTGTATAAGCAGTATTACTACTATGTGATTCCTGTAATGAAATACTAAATGATTGATCAAATGAAACGGTATATGAAATGGACGTACTTCCACCACTAGAGATATATTGATTAGTATAATCCATGTATTTCCATCCTTTAATAAAATTGGGTGATTTTGGTATTCCTGTTAATTCTTCGTGGTAAGGATTACCTTCAGGGTTCTTACTTGTTAATAAATTACAGGTTCTTCCATTTTCTAAATCTAACTTTTTTTTCATTTCATTTTCGTCTCTTTTAATTTTAGTGGAATTCCTATAGACAACATCCCTTTTGGCTCCAACACCAAATATATTAAATAAATAAGCATCTTTTGTACAGTTACTAAAGTAGGTGTTAAAAGGATTTTCAAAGAAAAAGTCGTATTTGGAATAGACATAATCATAGTCTTCGATATTCAGTTTATCGAATTTTAACGTTCCATAATTATTATATACGCATAATGACCCATACACTATTTTAAATAGTTTTAAGATAATAAAAAAGTACTTTATCATTAATAGTTTTTATTCCAGAAATTATCTATTCTATGTGTAATATTTAATTTTTATTTTATTTTATTTTATTTTATTTTTTTATTTTATTTTATTTTATTCTATTTTATTTTATTTTATTTTATTTTATTTTATTTTATTTTATTTTATTTTATTTTATTTTATTTTATTTTATTTTATTTGT
>KZ151439.1:0-12256 GCA_002157105.1 Piromyces sp. E2 | reverse complement strand
AAAAAAAAAAAGTCAAAATATTCCTATATATCTCTCTCTTCTCTCTCTTTATATATATATATTATTGCTATTATTATTGTCGTTGTTGTTGTTGTTGTTATTTTAATTTATATTTTATTTTTATTTTATTTTTATTTTATTTATATTTTATTTTTATTTTATTAATATTATTTTAGTGTTTTATATATATTTTATAATTACTTAAAATTAATTTGATAATTGTAAAAGTAATGCAATAATAATTTAAAATGACTGTAAAATGCATATTATTTACATGAATATACAGATAATTATTTACAAAATTAAATACAAATATCAATTTCTATATCTAGTATTGTAATAAAATATGAAATTTTAAAAATGTAATTTTTGATTAAATAAAGGAAAAAAAAAAATAATAATAATAATAATAATTAAAATATATATATATATAATTAATAAAAAAAAAATATAATATATAATAGTCTTTTTTAAATTGGTATATTGATAAAGAATTATTTTCAGATGGTTATAAACTACTTAATCAACCGACATTAATAAACATACACCACTAAGTACCCATTTCTGTGGTACTTCTTTGGTCTTTAAGTTGAAAGTCCAAATATAGGTCGGACCACGGTTTCTCGTTCTATATAATGGGCATTCATAAATACCCTTAGTTTCTTTCTTTTCTACTGGTATAGCTTTAACTTGTATAACTGGCATGGCTGGGGTTAATACCTTCATATGACTTTCTTGGATCATACCTGTTTGAGTATCCCATCTAGCACCTTCCATGAATAGACCACAAATAGCAGCACCTTCTCTTGGAGGTGTAGTGTACTCTTCTCTATTCTTCTTTGAAACTTCTACTTGTAATATCATACGATCCAGTGGCCATTCCATCTTTCTAGCAGTAGTTTGCATAATAGCGGTTAAGAAAGATTGAGGATTGAATAGACCCGAAATCCAGAGTACTGTTGGTAATGAGAATTCTTGTACCCAGTTTTCTAATTCTTTAATACGTTGTAAGAGATCAACATACCAATTCGCAAGACTTTGTAAGGATGGATAGGCCAAACGTTCCCACGATGCCGGAACAGCATTCAAATAGATGGCATTCATTAAGGTTTCCATCGGTTCGGAAATAGTTAAATCACCCTTCAAACCAAGATCTAATTCTTTCAGGGATCGTCTAATTTCTGTGGTAAGAATAACCATACGATCACATTCTTGTAAAGCAACAGAAATATACGGTGTTCTCTCCTCTACTCTTCCCATTAATTCTGCCATGTTAAATGATTCCGGAAGTTTTTCCAAAATATCATCTAATGTTTGTTTGACCTTTTCTTCTTTTGATGAGGAACCTGCACCAGAAGTATTCTTTGGGGCCATTTCAAGAATTGTTCTAAAGAGTTCATCAGCCGTACTGGTCAACACACCAATTTCAGCATTTGGATGTAAACCGTACAGGTATGGCGATTCGGGAGGTAAGTATTCATCAACATATTGATGATACATCTTATAATCGGATGGTGGGGGTAGGGTAAAACCTGGGGCAAGTTCAAAGTTACCATCCAACATTTCTTCCTTCAAATAGACATCCAGATAAGCAGAACATAATCTTCTATCCCAATCATCAGAAATGTGACCACCATACATAATATCCCCAAACATATATCTTAAATCGGTCCATGGTACCTTTGGGAAGGTTTCCAAATAGTTGTACAATACATCAATACAAATGGTTAAATCACCTGTACTGAATGGATAAGATCTGTTCCATCCTTGAGTACCGAATTTTCTTCTTTCTAATACGACGGCATGGAAGTAGCAAAGAGTGAAAAGAATTGTCTTAAATTCAATATCCTTTGAACATCTTTCTAGCGTTTCTTGGGAGAAGTTATCTAGAGCACGATGAATATTAGCCTTCATTCCGGTCGGTGGTTCATTAGTAATCTTAATACTAACTTGAAGAATACTGGTGGGAATAACGTGCATGGATGGATCACCAGCGGGTTCAGCGGAAAGGAACACTCTAAAGTCTTTGTGAGCACCTTGACTTAACGCTTCTAATTTTTTCGCAAGAGTTGGTAACCATTTACGAACCAAGTGAATATTTTCAAGCATAACCCATCCTCCCTTTTCGTAAGCCAAGTCAAGCTTTTGTTCAGCAATAATTTCTTGACCTTGACCCAAGGAAACGTTATGGAAGTTACCATTATCTTCCGTGAAGTTCAATTGTCTACCCAGTAATTCAACTTCTTTCACCGGATCCACACCAGGAGACAAAATGAAGAAGATGGGAGTGGATGGGTTCATTTCGGTGTAGGTTTGGGATAGTGGCTGTCTAGTGGAATCAACATATTTAGCACCCATCTTTTGAACGATAAAGTTACGAACAGCATAGGTCATACGATCGGGACGAAGAGCACGAAGAATACATAGTTTTTGAATAGCATTCTTATTCTTCCATTCTTGTGGTAACTTTTCATTTTCCGGTACTTCATTTTCATAATATTTCTTCCATTGTTTAGCGGAACCCTCAATATCATTAGCTAAGGACTTGAATTCATCTAATTCGGATAACGCCTTGATCACCGCCCAAGATTGATTGTTCAACCAATCAAATGGACTGGTAACATTAGGCATTCTAGGGGTTCTCAGTAAGAAGTTAAATTCATTCATATCAATTTCATTTTGAGTGATCATAATTTGGAAGACCATTTGAGCCGTGAAAATTAACTTATCCTTTTCAAACAAACCTCTGTTGGTGTAGTTACACACCGAGTATGTGATGTTATCAATCAAAGAGTTTACCCTTTCCTTAATTTCTTCGGATGGTTCGGCATTGTGAATAGCGTTTTGGAATACAACCTTGTAGGCATTCAAAGAGAATTGATACATGGGGTGAATTTGATATAAATCATTTAATAAGAAGTAAAGAAGGGAAGATCTAGCCGCGACAGGTCTGTAAAGTTCTCTCGTTTCATTAATACTCTTTTCGGTTAATTTGGCTTCCTTGACCTGCTTTTCAATATCCGTTGAGGTACTCTTTGTCGTTTCAAGATTTTCAACCAGGGCCGTATCTCCCAAGAAGTTTCCTTGAGCCGAAGATAGACGAGAAAGAAGAGCATCTTCCAGTTCGGTTAAACGAATCTTAAATTCATTTTGTTGTTTCGTTAAATCTGCTTTAGTCTTTTCTAAATCGGCACGTTCAATATTAACGACATCGGCTAACAATTGATCTTCTAAACCCGCCAAAGTGACAGTAAAGTTAATTAAGGTGGTTTGGGCTTGAATTTCTGGTGGGTAGTGAGGATTGGCCATTCTCGTTTGAAGAATTAATTTAAAGTTTTGATTATATTCTACTTCCTTATCTCCAATCTTAATGTATTTACCCTTTTTAATAGTATTTCTACCTAATACATCGTTTAACACCGGATCAATTTCAATACCAATATCTTCAATTAATACTGGGTCACCATCAGAAATGGCCTTTTCAATAATATCAAGATAACCTCTTTGACCTAAACGAATCACCTTCAAACTCTCTCCTTCTCGAGCCTTAATCCATTTAATACCTTGTAATTGAGGATCGATAATTAATGGCCATCTCTTACAGTTGGTCACCATGGTAGCATTTTCTAAGGACATTCGATCGGTTGGTAATTCTTCATTATTCCATCGAGCAATTTCGGCACTATTAGTTAAAATATCTAATGGATCTAATTCTTCGGACATTGGAATGAACGGTTTTCCATTGGCATCGGTCTGTCTCATGTACGTTAACCATTTTTCTTCTAAAAGTTCTGTACGGTAACTCTTACTGAAACAACCAACATAAGAAATAAAAGCAGCTGCTAATAATACATCACCCGCTAAGGTCTTTTCTTGTTCTTTAAAGTTTGCCACTTCATCACTCCATCTAACCTTTTCGGAAGCTAAACCGTTAACAAGTCGATTAGCCAATGCAATAGTGGCATTAGTAGCATTGGCTTCTTCTTCACACTTTAATTTATCAGCCGTAGCCTTTTCGAATTGCGCTTTCAATTCCGCAAGATTCTTATCTAATTCTTCAATCTTTTCTTGAATAGCCTTAAGCTTTTCTTGAGATTGTTGTAAATCATTGTTGGCTTGTGCCAAGGCTTGTCTTTTCGGTTCGACATCTCTGTACACCTTGTAGTACTGAACAATATTAACAACCCATGAACATAAACCGGCAGCAGCGAATGACTTGGTACGAATATAATCAGCATTAAAGTTAGGATCTGCCAGATAGGGAGCAAGAGCATCCAAGTTGGATTGATCAATATTTTCCTTATTGAAGTTAATTAAGGTATCCAAGAAACCATCTACCTTGGCCATCATATTCTTACCGGCCTTCCAACTTCTATCCTTGGCAATTTTACCTGGTGGTGATAATAACACCATGACAGCGGAGACGACATTCTTGACATCCTCGGCTGGGGTACCGAAAGACTTCAATTCAGTTAAGTTAGCCTTGTTTAAGGTGTTAAGCGCTTGAGAGGCAGCTTCTAAAGCTGGTTCAGCCGCAAGTAAATCTTGTTCACATTGTGCTTGCTTTTCGGAAACTTCCTTGGTAATTTGATCGACCTTCTTTTCTTCTTGATCGGCAATAGCCTTTTCCTTATTGACATGTTCGGTATCCACACTAACACGTTCAATAAGTAATTCTGCTTCTTCATTCTTCTGTTTAAGTTCAACTTCTTGGACGGCTAACTTGGCTTTAAGATCATCTACTTGAGATGACGTACTTTGTAACTTGGTAAGACCATTTTCTAGACGATCCATACTCTTAATTAATTCGGCGTGTTTCTTTTCAAGCATTTCCTCATAAAGACTAATTAATGCAAGGAAACTCTTGGGAGTAGTGTAATTGTACCGCTTTTCATTTAATAAATACTTCTTTGAAACTTCATTGACGGATAAGTGAGCATACGCCATAAATTTAGTTACCGGTTCTCTAAGTTCTTCTGGTACTCTTTCACAAGCCGTAACAAATCTCTTGGCTACACCAATTAAGGCTTCCTCTGGCCATTCATGGAACCAATCAATAGAAGTACAGTTAACGATAGCAGGGAACTTTCTGCATCTAGATCTTAAAAGATTACCTACTGGTGAGAAACAAAGAACGACCTTTAAGTTTCTTCTCACAAAGTTAATGAAAATATTCCAACAAACTTCTCTGGTATCTAATAAACCTTGAGATTTGGCTTCATTTCTCATGGCATTAATAATGGTTTCAGTTTCATCATCTGGGAATAAACCAGGAATATTACCGGAAGCTAATAAATCGTTAATCAACACCAAGAAACCTTCATCGGCAATTTGTGCATCCGTAAGTAAGAATACTATTTGTTGTTGTTTCATACCACATTTTTGGAATAAGGCCGCTAAATCTAATTTAAGATCGGCTACACCATAACCTTTTCTAAGAACAATTTGGAAGACATCCATGGATGAAATGTAGGAAGCTAAACGAGACAAACTTTGCTTACCACTACCACCAACACCTACCAGTAAGGCGTTACCACGTGGACTTTCTAAAATTCTGTTAATTCTACAAATATGACTGATAGCATCTTCGAAAAGGACAAGATTCATGGCCGAATTGATTTCATTATATTGATCCAAGGCATCATCTAAAATCTTCTTTAACGAAGCCCAATCTTGAGCTTCCATATATTTTGGTTCACCAATACCACCAGCAAAGTGAGAGAATATTAATGGTTCGGCGTTAATAACCTTTTGGTCAAGATCATCAAATACCTTTTTAGCAATAGCAGATTGGAAACCAACCAGTTGTTCATTATCAGAAGTATCTAAAAGTTTATCACCGTATACTCTTCTGGTTTCGTGAAGGAATAATCTTACCAAATCAGTAGGTTCCTTAAGCGTTTCCTTAGTTGAGAAAAGAATACCTTGGAAAATGTTTGATAAATCACGCATATTAAATACATAATGGAATTTAATAGCCGTTGGTAAGAATACTTGGGAAACCTTCTTATGAAGTTGTAAGGCCGCATTAACAATTTTTTCCGAGTACTTTTGAATGTTCTTTGGGAATTGTTGTAAGTGAGCGGTTAAAATGGTTTGATAAATCGTTTGTAAACTTTCTAATGTTGGGAAACTAACGGAAAACACGGCAAAGTGTCTTTGTAAACGAGGATTGATGGTGAAACTACCAGCAGTTGGATTCATACAGGCCACATATTGACAATTATGAATATCCTTTAATGTTAACTTGTTTCTATCATACCAGTGATTGTAATCAATGTGTTGTCTTAATAAGGTGTGTGGAGAAGCAGTACCATAACAATCGACTTCTGGCATGTTCAAATCATCTAAGAAATAAATTAATTTCTTAGTACCGGGAGGACCATAGTTTCTACCTGCCTTCTTTTCAAGTGGCTTTTCCAAAATACCTTGAAGTGACCAAGCAGTGGTGTAATAATTGAAGGCAATATTAACAATAAGTCGTTCATCGGCATAACCATTCAATTTATCTTGCATCAATACAGTTTTACCACAACCAGCATTACCAAGAAGTAAAACGGCTTTTTGATTATCCGTTAAAATATCCATTAAGGACTTAATACGAATAGTTTCACTAGTGTGAACCATAACGCTTTGTAATGGAACTTCAGGATCGTATTCAAACTTTGGAATCTTATCGGTCCATGGAGCAAATTGTCTAGTCGTATTATCAATATAGTAATCAAAGACAGTACCAGCGGGTGGGAATTTAACAGTCTTAAATTCAGAGTTCCACCATTTGCTGAATTCAACACGATAATCAACCAATTGATCTTGAATAACACTACCACCAAAGGCCCAAACAGCAGAGAATACAAAGTACAGTTCATATGTTTCTTTATCACATCCCTTTAAGGATGTTTGATTAAATATTAAACCTTCTAAAATATTACATAACGTGGCCACCATACTATTATCTTCAACTGGCGCCATCTTGAATCTTCCACTGTGAATGGCATCTAAAGTAGTGTTAACATATTTATCAAAGAGAACGGATAATGTTGTTCTTTCACTTTGATCTTCAAGTTTATCTAACCAACTTTGAACGTACGGGTTCCATCCTAAATCAGATGTATTTACATATAGAATACCAGCACGAGATACCGTAGCAGGAGTAGCGTATTTTAAGTCACCAATTTCGAAAATTAAACGCATAGCTGGTTTCATTGGAATACGTTCGTTACTAGCCAATGTTAAAACCTTGTTATCGTCCATGACAGTGTTAAGCGATTCAATCCAATTGGGATCAATATCACCATCTAAAATAATCCATTTTGGATCTGGACCACTAATATTAAACATATCTCTCATAATGGATGAGAATAAACCATCTCTCCATTCTCTAGTAGCCGGATTAATATAACCGAAAAGATCATTGGTACTAACAGCCTTTGGATTCAAATCAGCGTAAACACACTTCTTACCATTATTAATATATGTTTTGGCTAACATCTTCCAAATTTGACTCTTACCGGAACCAGCATTACCAATAATGAAAACACAGTGACGTACTGCTAATAATTCTTCTAATTGAACTACCTTTAAAACAAACATATCTTCCGCTTGTAAACCACAAGCAATAGTTGACTTCTTAATGTCTTGTTCAAAGTCTAGATTTCTCTTACGTGGAATATCAATTTTTGGGAATAAATCATTAATCAAACCGTTAAATACCGTTAAATCATCAGTAACAATCTTTGGTAAATTGAAATCACGAAGAGCTCTCATTAAAACGTGTTCTTCCGGAACCCCTGGATCAGAACGTTTAAGAGAACCGGCAACGACCAACACAGACTTAATAGCTCTCAAACCCCAATCATAGTGATCTTGCTTTGAAAGCAGTTCCTTATTCAATTTATACAAGGTATGGAATTTTCTAGCTAAAATACTAGCTTCCACAAAACCTTCAGCCATAAGCATAATTTCACAAATTAATTCAAGATTTGGAACAACCATAGAACATGGACGGAACAAAGCCTTAATATTTTCTGGAAGTTCTGTTCTACCAGCATAACCTGGATTCATAGTAATGAAGAAACCAACTGTGGGTTCAAGAGAAATTTCTTCACCTTGGAAAATAAATCTCTTCTTCTTAGCACGGAGACCATCTTCAATAGACTTAACTTGGGTAGCAACGACAGATAATACTTCCACGGAAATTCTATTAAATTCATCGAAACAACCCCAAGCACCAGATTGAGCTAAACCCTTATAAATATTACCAATAGAACGGTAATCCATCTGTTCTGAACAATTGAATACATATACCATCACCGTTAAGGCACGACCTAAATCCTTTACAGTTTCAGTCTTTCCTGTACCAGCAGGACCAGCAGGGGCACCACCCATAATCAAGTGCAGTGATTGAGTTAGGGTAATGTAACATCTATCTGTTAAGGGAGTAATAACTAAACGTGGGGTATCACCCAAATATTCGTAACTAAATGTAAATTGGGCATCACAAATATTGGCAATACAATGACTTTTTTCTTCATCCCATCTTAAACGAAGTTGACTTTGCCAACTGAAACACTGAGCATTTTCAGCTTTTTCTTGTACCAATTTACCAACAATATCTCTAGCGTGTACATCAAGAGTACATACTGTCATAATCATTTGTCTATCGAGCTTTGATAATTCACCTTGAATTAAAGTAATCAGAGTGGTTAATTGATTACACTGTTTCTTATAATATTCTTTCATCGAATTTTCATAACCTTCTTCTAACCTTGCAAAAGAGGCATTGACTTCTGTGGCCCACCAAATTTGGGAACCGGTAAGAGTAACTTGGGCTGGATGATCGAAAATCCATTGATCTCTTGGTTTTTCTTCATAGGATGCGACAGCTTCACCAATAAGATATCTTAATGTCATTCTCATAGAATCGACAAGATGATTAAGCCATACTTCAACAGGACCTACACATTCACATGGTTCTTTGAATGGTACATATTCATCTTCTTTACTGTACATACCAATGGCTGTCTTTGTAAAGTTACCGTCAGAATCCTTAATAAACTCTAATCTAGAAATACTATCGAATAACTTTTGTAAGTGAATGGCAACAGCATGTGGAATATTACCTTTGGCTAAAATATCTAATAAATCTGAAGCAGAAACGAAATAGAAACGTGGGAAAGCTAATCTCTTAGTTTCTAAGTATTCAGCTAAAGATTTTTCACAAAGGGCTAATTGTTGTTGTAAATATTCTAATTTAGCATTTAAGCCTTCCTTTGCACATGCTTCAATAGCATTTGGTGTCTTAATTGCTTCTCTCATTAATTCATTATAATCTGCATCAATACCGTCAAATCTTTTTGAATCTTCTGGTAATTGTTGTCTAATATCTTCAGACTCTAAGAAAATGTTTTCTAAGTGAGACCATGTCTTTTGAACTTCTAACCATAATGTCATAACCGTATCAACTGTAGATAACTTTTCTTGCCATCCAGTAATTTGTTCTTCGAAATGAGAAACATATTTGGAAGTCATTAAATTTTGTAACATTACTTGATTATCTTCAAGAGTTTCTACAAGTTCTTCTGAACTAACAAGAATATAGGTATTTGATCTATCTCTTTCCTTGTATTCGAATTCCATCGTACCCCATGTCTTACTTAAATCATTTAATACTTTTTCCATACTTAATTCCTTGGTGGCACGATCAACAATATTTCTTACATCATCTTCATATCTGTGAAGTTGAAGACTTAAAAGATCTTGGAATTTCATATCATCAGTCATAACAAAGGTAACCCCGGTAGTCTTCATAAGTTGTTTCCAGTGACGTTCACGAATAGCACTGCTTCTTAATTCACCAACAGCTCTTAAACTCGTAATCATATCTTTAACGTGTTGATCAACACCAGTGTAAACATTCCATGCTTTAATTTCCTTATCCATTTTTCTTAATTCTTTAGAGAATTCACGACAAGTCTGTTCCATAACATCTGGATCAATTTCCGTCCATAATGTCAATTTCCAATCATCAAATGTATTAGTAACAAGACCAACATAATCCCATATAGTTTTTAACATACTAACATCTTTTCTACATTCAGATAATTGTTTGTATTGTGGACAATTTAATTCAAATAATTCACAAGATTCTCGTAATTGTTGACATTCTTGTTCCATTTGTAATACTTCAAAATGACATTCATTAATTAATTCATATGCATTACTACATCCAATATTATACATAAATGGAGCTTTTTGTCTGAATTCTTCTTTGAAATTATAATTACGCATTTCAAATTTATTACATTTTTGTTGTAATATATCCACTTCTTTAGCTTGTAATGGGGCAACTACTTCTTTAACAGATTGAGATAACTTTTTGGTATCATCCCATACTTCTGGTAAATCATTTAATAATTTATGAATATCTTCAGGCATTTCCACGCCAAATTGTCTTAATAAATTAATAGTTTTCCGAAGAGGCTCAAACGACTTACCAATATCATTCCTCTTTTTCATTTCATGCAGTAATCCCATTGAGTATACTAAGGCGTTATAATCACCTTCCTTAACTTCCTTTTGAAGACCTCCCTTAGTATTGGTAATAAATTCATTCATTTCATTTAATGTACGGGTAGTTTCATCACTTAAATACTTTGTAAGTGTGTAACTCCATTTCTTAACTATAATATTCAAACTTTGTTTTAATGGTTTAGCATCAACTTTTAACCATCCTCTAAATATAACTTCTGGATCTAATGCCTTAATAGTTTTATGAATATTTTCGAATTTACGAATTTCAACTTCAAATTTCTCTAATTGGAACATTGAATTATCATCTTCTTCTTCGGCTTTCTTATTTTCATTTTCATTTTGTTCTTCAGCCCCTTCATCATTATTTGCATTTTCATTTTCATTTGCATTCTCATTCTTTTGTTCCTCTCCTTTTTCGGCTTCATCAGTTTCTTGGGGAGCAGCTCTTTCATATGGAGTTTCTAAGAATGTAACCATCCATTCATCACGATCCTTTTCCCATAAATATGAAAATTGATCAAAACTATGTAAATATTTTTTACAATCATCAATAATATCTCTAACACGAGAAATTAATTGATTCTTTAATTCTTCTAATTCAGGATTTTTCAACATTTCTCCTAAATAGCCTTCATCTTCATCTAATTCATTATCTTTAGAATCAGAAACACTATTTTCAATTGTCTTCAAACCATTATCTGTTTCAACATCTTTTTGTTCTTCCGATTCATTTTCATCTTTCTTTTCATCTTGTTCAGTTGCATTTTCCGATTCTTTAGTAACTTCACTGGTTTCTTTATTCTCTTCTGTCTTTTGTTCACTGTTTTCTTCAGTTTCCTTATTTTCATTTGATACATTTGAGTTTGATTTAACCTCACTACTATTTACTGAACTATTAGTCACACTGTCAGCACCATTAGGGTCATTTACTCTCTTCATTAAAACAGATACTTGATAAATATCTCTTAATATAGTTAAAAAGATATTCATAAAGTTATTTGGAGCATCTGTTTTTTAACATAATATATATATATATATATATTAATATTTAAATTATTATATTTTTTTATTATTATATGAAAATTAATATATAATAAATTTTATCAAATATACCTTCATCAATACTTGGAGTAAATGTAAGCTTATTTTGAATAAATTCAATTCTTGAATCCATAATTGGTGATAATTCACATTTCTTAAGGTATTCAATATCCATATTATCTAAGAAATATGTAAGACTACATTTAATTGTATTGAAGAAACCATCCGCAACAACAGTATCTACATAATCAGCATAATTTCTCCAATTTGGATCATTTTGATCAACATCGTAGGCTTTTCTCGTATCTTCTAAGTATTGGAATATTGTTTTTCCATCATTCTGAATTAAATCATATATAGCCTTAAGTTTTGCATCTTTATCATCAAGGTTTAATGGTTTTTTACTATCTTTTCTTTCAATTAATGGTGCAGAATACCATTTTTTCATTAAATTCTGCATTTGAACAACATTATTCTTTCCTGTTTGAATAATTTTTAATAATCCTCCAACACTTTCCTGAATACTTTTAATAAAATCATCAATTATTTCAGATCTCCAATTAATAACAGATAATGCCTAATGATAAATAACAATATTAAAAATATTAATAAAAGTTACATTTTATTATAATAACATTTTTTTATTTTCAAAAAAAAAAAAAAAAAAAAAAAAAAAAAAAAA
>KZ151422.1:0-14289 GCA_002157105.1 Piromyces sp. E2 | reverse complement strand
TTTTTTAAATAACATATATTTTATAATATAAATATAACATTATTCATCACTAAATATCATATATTTATATATTTATTGATAATGAAATTTAATGTTAAATATTATATATATATATCCAAAATAAAAATTATGATTATTATGAATAAATTCAATAAATTGTTGAAAAATAAATCGTTATTTTTATTAAATATATTCATATAATATTAACATATAAACATAATATTTTAATTATAATTTAACTCTATTTTCATATTATTGGAATTATTTTTCTTGTATCAATTATAATGATATAATATAATATTTAAAATTATCAATTATATATTAAATATT
Organism: Piromyces sp. E2; assembly: GCA_002157105.1. Taxonomy (NCBI): domain Eukaryota; kingdom Fungi; phylum Neocallimastigomycota; class Neocallimastigomycetes; order Neocallimastigales; family Neocallimastigaceae; genus Piromyces; species Piromyces sp. E2. The sequence continues at coordinate 13,959 of KZ151422.1, read as the reverse complement.
ATTAACTTACTTTTTATAGAGGATCAATATAAATATTTTATGAGCTTTGAAATTAATTATAGTCCATTGCAAGCAGCTTCAGTTGCTTTAATTAAACGTTCTCAAGTTATTCAAAAAGACAAACCAATTCAATCACAATTACAAATATTAAATTTACCTGGTTATTTATATGGAGGTAATCCATATGAAACTCTTCATTCATATATTCATAATGCTGTATCACCATATTTTAATGCTTATGTTAGTTCAAAGAGCGAAAGTAATTCAAAAGCAGCTGCTAACTTTGAAGATAAGGATGTCAAGGCTGGTATTCCAATGACAAGAAAAAAGATTGCTGAATTAGAATTGTCATTACTTCATTTACAACAAAATGTAGAAATTCCAGAAATTGCACTTGAAATTAACCCAGTTATAACAAAAGCAATTGAAGATTGTAAAAAGAAGGGAGAAGATCCAAAAACATCAGCTATCAATTATATATCAAAATCATATCTTAATGATTCACAGTTTTTAGATAAACTTCAAAAAGAAGTTCAAAATTGGGTTACTGATATTAGAAAAGTGGCAGATTTAGATAGAGACCCAGCTCAAGGTACTGCTAGTCAAGAAATCAATTTCTGGCTTGGTATGGAAAATTCAATTACATCCATTGAAAAGCAACTTATAGATGTTCCAGTATTACTTACATTAGATGTTTTGAAGAAGGCTAAAAGATATCATGCTACTATATCTTTCCATTCTGATACTGGTTTAATGGAAAGGTCAGAAACAGTAAGAAAGTATGCTCAAGTTATGAAAGACTTTCCAATTAATGAGTTACTTTCTGCTTTGGATTTAGAAAAAGTAAAAGAAGCCTTAGAAAAGATTTTTGGTCATTTATTAAAGAAATTAAAGGTTACTCTTTATCCAACTCAACGTTCACTCCCTTTGGTAGAAGCAATTTCTCGTGATCTCAACAACCAATTAATGAAAATCTTAAGTAGCAAAAAATTGATGTATATGCCATTTGAAGAATTTGAAAATGTAACTAATAGTTGTGATATCGTTTTTAATACCTGGAAAGAAAATAGTAGAGAATTTACAAATATCGCTCGTGATACTGTTAGAAGAAGAAAAGAAAAATTCATTCTTGTTAAAATAGATGCTGCTCATGAAAAATTACAAGAAAGAATTAATTTCATTAAAGATTTCAGAATTAGACATGAACATCTTCAAAAAACTATTGAAAAAATCATTAAAAGTGATAATGAAATAGCAGATGAAGATTCTGGTATTGATAGTTCTACTTATGATGATGTAAGTGAAGCCTATAGTTATTTCAAAAACATTGATATTTTAGATGTTTCTCTTGAAGGTACCGAAGCATGGAACAATACTGAAAACTTATATAATGAAAAAATTGAAAAGGTTGAAAATCAAATTATTGTTCGTTTACGTAGTCGTCTTGAAAAAGCAAGAAATGCTAATGAAATGTTCAGAGCTTTCTCTAAATTTAATGCACTTTTCTTCAGTCAAAAAATTAGAAATGCTATTTTGGAATATCAAACTCCTTTAATTGATAGTACAAAAAATGATATTAAGAAACTTCATGAAAAGTTTATTGCTAAGTATCCACAGTCTCAAGTAAGTGTTGTATGTCAAGCTCGTGATATACCACCAATTGCAGGTAATATTTCATGGGCAAAACAAATTGATCATCAATTAGATATGTATATGAAAAGAGTAGAAGATGTTTTAGGTAAAGGTTGGGAAAAATATACTGAAGGTGAAAAATTAAAGAAAGAAAGTGATGCTTTCAAGATTAAATTGGATACTAGAGGTATGTTTGATTCATGGATTGCAAAAATGACTAGTGACCAAAATAATATTTTAACTACTACTGGTAAAGTTTTTGTTATCAAAAGTTACAATGATATTAGCAGCGGTGATAAATTATTAGATACAAAAGCTACTAAGAAATATATTTTAGATATTAATTATGATCCACAAACAATTACATTCTATAAAGAAATTCGTCAGTTAATTTGGTTGAAATTTAATGTACCATACACATTAATTAGATATTCTAAAGAAGCAAAACGTATTTATCCATATGCCGTTTCATTAAAAGAAACTGTTAAGATGTATTATCATGCTAGTCGTAAAGTTGATGAAAATCATGAAATTATTTCATTAATCGCTATCTTCAAAAAAAAGGTTCAAGATGTAATACTTAAAGGTGCTAATATAAGTTGGGAAAACTTTATTGATATTGATCAAACTCAAAGAGGATTTGAAAATACTAATAATAAACAAATTAAATTTGTAAAAGAATTTTATGATGTCGTTTCTATTTACCAAGATAAGGTTGATGAAGCTATTTTAATTAATGATGAAGTTAACCATATTATTGATGAAATGAAGACTTGTGATTACGAAAAAGAAGTCTTTTACGATAATTTAGATAAAATTCAAAAGTATATTGATAAATTAAATTTGGAATCTTATTCAAACTTAAATCAATGGGTATCCCAATTGGATGCTAGAATTGAAGCTGTTTTAATTCAACGTCTTGAATCTGCTGTCAAATCATGGATTAATGCATTCCAAAATGAAAGTCCTGAAATTAACGAAATTGCTATAGCAAGAAAGAAAAGAAATAGATTGTCTTCTGCATCAAATTTAGCATTAACTAGATCTGAAATTGACGATCTTGGAAATGATGAAGTTAAAAAGAATACTCCAGAATTCCCATTATTAATTCATGAACTTAAGATTAAGAATCAAGTTATGTATCTTGATCCTCCAATTGAAAATGCTAGAGCCGAATGGTACTATCAATTCCAGGACTGGCTTTCTCGTATTTGTTCATTAAAGCATATTCAAGGTTCTAGATATGATATGAATATTGACGATACTGATATTGTTGAAGTTAGCACATACATTAATCTTTTAACTAAACTTTCTAACAACTTATTAAACCAAGCCTATGAAATTATTGAAAATCGTATTAAAACTGTTAATAAGTATCTTTCTATTTGGTTAAGATATCAATCATTATGGGATTTAGAACCAGATTACATATATAATCAATTAAATGATGATCTTTCCTTATGGAAACAAATTGTATTAGAAATTAAGAAGGCAAGATCAACATTTGATAATTCCGAAACGGAAAAGTCATTTGGTAATCTCGTTATCGATTATGCCCATGTTCAATCAAAAGTTAATGCTAAATATGATTCATGGCAACGTGATATTCAAAATAAATTCGGTAATAAATTACTCACTAGAATGAAGGAATTCTTTGGTAAAATTTCAAAATCTAGAAATGATTTAGAACAACATTCTGCTGAGACTTCTTCAACTGCTGAAGCTGTTTCATTTATTACATTTGTTCAAGACTTAAAGAAGAATATGCCAATTTGGACTCAAGATATAGAATTATTTAAGAGTGGTCAAAAGATTCTTGAAAGACAAAGATACCAATTTCCAAATGATTGGTTATACATTGATCAAATTGAAGGCGAATGGAGTGCTTTTAATGAAATTTTAGTTCGTAAGAATAATACTATTCAAGAACAACTTGCTGGTTTACAACAAAAAATTGTTGCTGAAGACTCATCACTTGAACAAAAGATTAAGGAAACCACTACTGAATGGGAAAAGACCAAACCAATTCAAGGTGATATTAAACCAGATACTGCTGTTAATAAATTAAACATTTTCGAGGGTCGTCTCGAAAGATTAAAAGAAAGTTACGATCAAATTACTCGTGCCAAGGAAGCATTGTCTCTTGAATACGTTGTTGATGATCGCTTAACACCATTAATTGAAGAATTACGTGATTTGAAAAGTGTTTGGATCGCTCTTTCTAAAATCTGGGGACAACTCGATGATATTAAGGATACATTATGGAATTCAGTCGTACCAAGAAAGATTCGTCAATCAATTGATCAATTAATTAATTCAACAAAAGAATTACCAACTCGTATGAGACAATACGCCGCTTATGAATATCTTCAAGATACTTTAAAGGGATATCTTAAAGTTCATCAAATTTTTACTGATTTAAAGTCTGAAGCTATTCGTGAACGACACTGGAAACAACTTTTGAAGGAATTACATTGTGATAATAAAATTAGACTCTCTGAACTTACTGTAGGAAATGTTTGGAGTTTTGATTTACATAGGAATGAATCAATTATTCGTAGTGTCATAGAAATGGCTCAAGGTGAAATGGCTTTAGAAGAATTCTTAAAACAAGTTAGAGAAACTTGGACAAACTATGCACTTGAATTAATTAATTATCAAAATAAATGTCGTCTTATTAAAGGTTTCCAGGATTTATTTACAAAATGTAGCGAAAACATTAATAGTTTAATTGCAATGAAACATTCACCATACTTTAAGGTATTTGAAGAAGAAGCATTAAGTTGGGAAGAAAAACTTAACCGTATTCATGTTTTATTTGATGTATGGATTGATGTTCAACGTCAATGGGTTTATCTTGAAGGTATTTTTACTAGCAGTGCTGATATAAAACAACTTTTACCAGTTGAAACTACAAGATTCCAAAATATCAATACTGAATTTATGACTGTAATGAAAAAGGTTTACAAGTCACCATTTGTTTTGGATATTCTTGCAATTCCAAATATTCAAAAATCATTAGAACGTTTAGCTGAACTTTTAAGTAAGATTCAAAAGGCTCTTGGTGAATATCTTGAAAGAGAGAGATCTTCTTTCCCACGTTTCTACTTTGTTGGTGATGAAGATTTATTAGAAATTATTGGTAATAGTAAGGATGTTGTAAGAATTCAAAAACATTTCAAGAAAATGTTTGCTGGTATAGCAAGTATCATCTTAAATGATGATGCATCCGAAATTTTAGGTATGGTTTCTAAAGAAGGAGAAATTGTTAACTTCAATACTCATGTTTCTATTAAGGATAATCCTCGTATTAATGATTGGTTAACCTTATTAGAAAAGGAAATGAAATACTCTTTAGCTTACTGGCTCTTAGAATCAATTAAAACCATTCGTAGTATTTATTTCTCTGATAATATTGAACTTAAACAATTATTAGAATGGGTAGAAAAGTATCCAGCTCAATTAGTTGTTCTTAGTATGCAAATTATTTGGACTCAATCAGTTGAAAATGCTTTGGAAAGTATTGAAAATAATTCAGATCCAGATTCATTACAAAATTCATTTAAATTAGTTGAACAAACCTTAAATATCTTAGCCGATACTGTATTAACCGACTTAACACCAATTACAAGAAAGAAGTGTGAACATTTGATTACTGAATTAGTTCACCAAAGAGATGTTATTCGTAAATTAATGAACCATAATATTAGATCTCCAAAGGACTTTGAATGGCTTTATCAAATGCGTTTCTACTACAATGAAAATGAAGAACCGTTACTTCGTTTGTGTATTCAAATGGCAAATGCTCGTTTCTATTATGGTTATGAGTATCTTGGTGTTGCTGAACGTCTTGTTCAAACTCCACTTACTGATAGATGTTATCTTACTCTCACTCAAGCCTTGGATAGTAGAATGGGTGGTAGTCCATTCGGTCCGGCTGGTACTGGTAAAACTGAATCTGTTAAAGCTTTAGGTTTACAACTCGGTAGATTTGTTCTTGTTTTCTGTTGTGATGAAAACTTTGATTTCCAAGCTATGGGTCGTATTTTCATTGGTTTATGTCAAGTTGGTGCTTGGGGTTGTTTTGATGAATTTAACCGTCTTGCAGAAAGAATACTTTCTGCCGTTTCTCAACAAATTCAGTCTATTCAAATTGGTTTACGTACTGAAGAAGCAATTGATATTGTTGGTAAGAATATTAAGGTTAATTCCAATACTGGTATTTTCATTACGATGAATCCAGGTTATGCTGGTCGTTCTAATTTACCAGATAATTTGAAGAAGTTATTCAGAAATATTGCTATGACTCGTCCAGATCGTGAATTAATCGCTCAAGTTATGCTCTTCTCTCAAGGTTTCCGTTCTGCTGAATTATTATCTTCTAAGGTTGTTCCATTATTCAATTTATGTTTAGAACAGTTAAGTCCACAAAGTCACTACGATTTCGGTTTAAGATCATTGAAAAGTGTTTTGGTTAGTGCTGGTAATTTAAAGCGTACCAAAATACAAAATATTATTTCTAAACAAGATTCATCAAAGGAAGAAATTGAAGCTCTTTCTGATGCTCGTGCTGAACAAGAAATTTTAATTCAAAGTATAAGAGAAACTATTGTACCAAAGTTAGTTGTAGAAGATATTCCATTATTAACTAATCTTCTTACTGATGTATTCCCAGGTATTGAATACTCCCCAATTAATCTTGAATCTCTTTGTAGTGCTATTAAGGATATTTGTGAAGAAAATCAATATGAATACAGTGACATGTGGGTCGAAAAGGTTATTCAATTATATCAAATTCAAAATATTCATCATGGTCTTATGATGGTTGGTCCTTCTGGTAGTGGTAAAACTTCAGCTTGGCAAGTTCTTTTAAAGGCCTTAGAAAAACTTGAAGATGTAGAAGGTGTTTCTTATGTTATCAATCCAAAGGCCATTTCTAAAGATAGTTTATATGGTTCACTCGATCAAACAACTCGTGAATGGACTGATGGTTTATTTACCCATATTTTAAGAAAGATTATTGATAATGTTCGTGGTGAAAGTGAAAAACGTCATTGGATTATTTTCGATGGTGATGTCGATCCAGAATGGGTTGAAAACTTAAACAGTGTACTTGATGATAACAAACTTTTAACTCTTCCAAATGGTGAAAGACTTAGTCTTCCTCGTAATGTAAGAATTATGTTTGAAGTTGATAGTTTAAAGTATGCTACCCTTGCTACTGTTTCACGTTGTGGTATGATTTGGTTTAGTGAAGATGTATTGAAGTTACAAATGATCTTTAATAATTACTTAAATACAATTAGAACTAAAGAATTAGATAAGACTGAAGAAGATGTTTCTGTTCATGACCGTAATAATGCTAGCGCAAATTCTCAATCTATAATTGATACACAAAAACAATGTGCAGATGTCTTGAAGAATTTCTTTAAGGAAAATGGCCTTGTTGAAAATTGTTTGAAATTCTCTTACAAATTAGAACACATTATGGACTTTACCAGAATTCGTGTCTTAAATACTTTATTCTCACTTATTAATAGTATTATTGGTAATGTTATTCAATACAATAACATGCACCCAGATTTCCCACTTGATCCAGAACAACTTGAAAACTATATAAGTAAGAAGCTCCTGATTGCTATTATTTGGAGTTTTACTGGTGATGCTAAGTTAGATGCTAGAGTTGAATTATCACAATTCATACAAACTTCATGTGCTATTGAATTACCAGAAATTTCATCATCTCTTTCTATTGCTGATTATGATGTTGATATTAAAAATGGTAACTGGATTTCTCTTGAAACCCGTGTTCCAACTATTGAAATTGAACCACATACTGTTTCTACTGCTGATGTTGTTATTCCAACTATTGATACTGTTAAACACGAAGATGTTATTTATTCATGGTTATCCGAACATAAACCATTAATTCTCTGTGGTCCACCAGGTTCCGGTAAGACTATGACATTATTTAGTGCTTTAAGAAAACTTCCTGACATGGAAGTTGTTGGTTTGAATTTCTCAAGTGCTACAACTCCAGAATTAATTTTAAAAACCTTTGAACAATATTGTGAATATCGCAAGACCCCTAATGGTGTTGTTTTATGTCCAACTATGATTGGTCGCTGGTTAGTTATTTTCTGTGATGAAATTAATCTTCCAGCTGCAGATAAGTACGGTACTCAACGTGTATTATCATTCATTAGACAATTAATTGAATCTGGTGGTTTTTGGAGAACTACGGATCAAGCTTGGGTCAAACTAGAAAGAATTCAATTTGTTGGTGCTTGTAATCCACCAACTGATCCAGGTCGTGTTTTAATGTCACACAGATTCTTACGTCATGCACCATTGGTAATGGTTAATTACCCTGGTGAATTGGCTCTTAAGCAAATTTATGGTACATTCTCAAGAGCCGCTTTGAAGGTAGTTCCATCATTACGTGGTTATGCAGAACCATTAACTAATGCAATGGTTGAATTCTTCTTGAAATCTCAACAAAGATTTACACCTGATATTCAAGCACATTATATTTACAGTCCTCGTGAATTAACTAGATGGATTAGAGGTATCTATGAAGCCATCAAAGCCTTTGATGATTTAAATATTGAAGGTTTAATTCGTATTTGGGCACATGAAGCTCTCCGTCTTTTCCAAGATCGTTTAGTTACTGATGAAGAAAAATTATGGACTGATACTAATATCAATGAAGTTGCTATGAAACACTTCCCTAATTGCGATCATCAAAAAGCTTTGGAACGTCCAATTCTTTTCTCCAATTGGCTTTCAAAGAACTATGTTTCTGTTTCTCGTGAAGAATTACGTGAATTTGTTAAAGCAAGACTTAAGGTGTTCTATGAAGAAGAACTTGATGTCCCATTAGTGTTATTCAATGATGTTCTTGATCATGTCTTAAGAATTGATCGTGTATTCCGTCAAATGCAAGGTCATATGCTTTTAATTGGTGTTAGTGGTAGTGGTAAAACTACTCTTTCTAGATTTGTTGCTTGGATGAATGGTCTTAGCGTCTTCCAAATTAAAGTTCACAATAAATATTCTGGTGAAGACTTTGATGAAGATTTGAGAACAGTACTTCGCAGAGCTGGTTGTAAGGATGAAAAGATTTGTTTCATTATGGATGAATCCAATGTTCTTGATTCTGGTTTCTTAGAACGTATGAATACTCTTTTAGCTAATGCAGAAGTACCAGGTTTATTCGAAGGTGATGAATATGCTTCATTAATGACTCAATGTAAGGAAGGTTCTCAAAAGGAAGGTTTAATGCTTGATTCTAGCGAAGAATTATATAAATGGTTTACCGGAAAGGTTATGAAAAACCTTCATGTTATATTTACTATGAATCCACCTGAGGAAGGTCTTGCTTCTCGTGCTGCTACTTCACCTGCCTTATTCAATCGTTGTGTTCTCGATTGGTTCGGTGATTGGTCAGACCAAGCCTTCTTCCAAGTTGGTACTGAATTTACTAATATTCTTGATTTAGATCTTTCTTCATACTCACCACCAGCTGATTTCCCAGTTGCATACCAAAACCTTCCATTACCTCCAACTCACAGAAATGCAATTATTAACGCCTTTGTATATGTTCATCAATCATTATATTCAATGAATGCTAAGGTTAGTAAAAGACAAGGTAAATTAAATTATGTTACTCCACGTCATTACCTTGATTTCATCAATCATTATGTCCGTTTATATCAAGAAAAACGTGAAGATTTAGAAGATCAACAGAGACACTTGAATATTGGTTTAGATAGATTAAAGGATACTGTAGAAAAGGTTGAAGAATTAAGAAAGAGTTTAGCTCTTCAAAAGACAGAACTTGAAACAAAGAATACTCTTGCAAATGAAAAATTACAAAAAATGCTTGCTGATCAACAAGAAGCTATGCAAAAACAAAAAGATTCATTAGAAATTCAAGAAGAATTAAAGAAAAAGGAAAAGGAGATTGAAGAAAGACGTTCTATTGTTATGGCTGATTTAGCTAAAGCCGAACCAGCTGTTATTGAAGCCCAAAAGAGTGTTAGTAACATTAAAAAACAACAATTAACTGAAGTAAGAGCTATGGGTAATCCACCAGATGCAGTAAAAATGGCTATGGAATCTGTTTGTACTTTATTGAACCATAAGATTACTGACTGGAAATCTGTTCAAAGTGTCATTAGAAGAGATGATTTCATTTCTTCAATTGTTAATTTCGATACTAAAAAATTAACTCCACAAATGCGTGACCACATTCGTAACAACTATTTAACTAATCCTAAATATAATTTTGAAACTGTTAACAGAGCTAGTAAGGCTTGCGGTCCATTAGTTAAATGGGTCATTGCCCAAACCTCCTATTCTGACATTTTAGAGAGAGTGGGCCCATTAAGAAGAGAAGTTCAACAACTTGAAGAAACTGCTGAATCTACCAAGGTTAAAGCTGAAAAAATCATTAAATTAATTGGTGAACTGGAAGTTAGTATTGCTGCTCGTAAGCAAGAATACGCAGTCTTAATTAGTGAAATTGAAAAGATTAAGGCTGAAATGGAACGTAACGAAATTAAGGTTAACAGAAGTATCAAATTAATTGAAAACCTTTCCTCTGAAAAGGAAAGATGGCAATCTTCTAGTGAAACCTTTGAAGTTCAAATGAGTACTATTGTTGGTGATGTATTATTATCATCTGCATTCTTGGCCTATGCTGGTTACTTTGATCAACAATATCGTGAACAGTTATTCAGTAAATGGAGTTCTCATTTAGACAGAGCAGGTATTAAATACAAAACCGATTTATCTTTACCAGAATACTTATCTACTGCAGATGACAGACTTGCATGGCAAAGTAATGAATTACCAGTAGATGATTTATGTACTGAAAATGCAATTATGTTAAAACGTTTTAATAGATATCCATTAATTATTGACCCAAGTGGTCAGGCTACTCAATTCTTAATAAATGAATACAAGGATAGAAAAATTACTGTCACCAGTTTCTTAGATGATGCTTTCATTAAAAACTTAGAAAGTGCTCTTCGTTTTGGTAATCCATTATTGGTTCAAGATGTTGAACATTTAGATCCAATTCTTAATGCTGTTTTAAATAAAGAATTAAGACGTGCTGGTGGTCGTGTATTAATTAGATTAGGTGGTCAAGATATTGATTTCTCACCATCATTTACTTTATTCTTATCTACTCGTGATCCATCTGTTAATTTCTCACCAGATATTTGTAGTCGTGTTACTTTTGTTAACTTTACTATTACTCGTGCTAGTCTTCAAAGTCAATGTCTTCATCAAGTCTTAAAAGCTGAAAAACCAGAAATTGATAAGAAACGTAATGACTTATTGAAATTACAAGGTGAATTCCAACTTAAACTTCGTCACTTAGAAAAGTCTTTATTAAAGGCGTTAAATGAATCAAAAGGTAACATTCTTGATGATGATAATGTTATTACTACTCTTGAAACTTTGAAACAAGAAGCTGCTGAAATTACTAGAAAGGTTGAAGAAACTGATTCAATTATGATGGAAGTTGAATCTGTCACCAATATGTATGCACCATTAGCTCAAAGTTGTAGTGCCATATACTTCTCCATGGAACAACTTAACCAATTACATCACTTCTATCAATTCTCACTCGATTTCTTCTTTGAAATCTTTGAATATGTACTTCACAATAATCCACACTTAAAGGATAAGACTGATTCCTTCGAAAGACTTAACATTTTATACAATGATCTCTTTGATGTTTCTTATGAAAGAACATCTCATGCTTTATTACACGAAGATCATATTACTCTTGCACTCTTATTAGTACAAATTAAACTTCGCGGCAGTTCTGATCAATTGAATGAAGATGAATTTGAATTCTTAATATCTGGTGGAGGTAATAATCCATCTCTTGAACATTATTCTTCAGATGTATCTAATATTGTTGGTAAAGAAGTAGCTACTCGTTTATGTTCCTACTTTGAATTACCATTCTATGCTGATATCAATGATCATATCATCAATAACAAAGATGATTGGGAAAGATTTATGACCGATGGTTATGCTGAAAATTATATTCCAGTTTTCTGGGATAATGCTGAAAAATTAAGTATTCAAAGTCAATTCAGAAAACTTTTAGTTATTAAGTGTTTCAGACCTGATAGATTAATTGCTGCTACTAACCAATTTATTAATGTTGCCTTCGGAGACAACTTTAATCTCTACTCTGAAGTTAATCTTAAATCAATTGTATTTAACGAAACTAATTGCAATACACCAATTGCTTTTTGTTCCGTTCCAGGTTATGATGTTAGTAACAGAATAGAAAAGTTTGCTCAATCTTCCAATAATAAATTAGTTTCATTAGCTATGGGTTCTGCTGAAGGTTTTAGTTTAGCTGAACAAGCTATTACCAATGCTTCCAAGAGAGGTACATGGGTACTCCTTAAAAATGTCCATCTTGCTCCACAATGGTTAAGTCAATTGGAAAAACGTATGCATAGCATTAAACCAAATCAAGCCTTCCGTCTATTCTTAACTATGGAAACTAATCCAAAGGTTCCTATTAATCTTCTTAGAATGTCAAGAGTTCTTATGTTCGAACCACCACCAGGTATCAAGGCTAATCTTCAAGAAACTCTTCGTAGTATTGCTAATAATCATAGCTTTGACGGACCAGCTGAACGTTCTCGTTTACACTTCTTACTTGCTTGGTTACATGCTGTTGTTCAAGAACGTCTTAGATATGCTCCATTGGGTTGGACCAAAACCTATGAATTTAATGATTCAGATCAAGAATCTGCCCTTGATACAATTGATTTTTGGATTAATGAAGTTTCCCAAGGACGTTCAAACATTGCTCCAAACTTAATTCCATGGGATGCCATTAGAACTTTAATTAAGGAAACAGTTTATGGTGGTAAAATTGATAATGAATTTGATCAATATCTACTTGATTCCTTCGTTAACTACCTCTTCACTCCAAAGAGTTATGAACTTGACTTCCCATTAGTTAAATTTGAAGATGGTTCTGCATTAACTATTCCAGAAGGTACAAAGGTTGAACAATTTATGGAATGGGTTAATAAGTTACCAGAACAACAACCAACTTGGTTAGGTTTACCAAGTCATGCTGAAAAGTTATTATTAGCTATTAAAGGTAACACTATGCTTTCAAAGGTACGTCAAATGAAGAGTATTACCGATGATGAAACTGTCTACACTCATGAAGAAGTTGAAAATGAAAATGAAAACAATGTACAACCAAGCTGGATGAAAACTTTATATCATCTTGTCAGTAATTGGTTAACTGTCATTCCAGAAAGCCTAAGTGCTATGGTACAGACCGAAAGCAGTCTTCAAGATCCACTCTTCCGTTTCTTCAACAGAGAAAACACTATTGCTCAAAAATTATTAGTTAAACTTCATCAAGATCTTAAGAACATTCAGCTTATCTGTGAAGGTAAAATGCAACAAACTAATTATCTTCGTAAGTTAATGAACACCTTAAACAAGGGTCTCATTCCAACTGAATGGAGACAATACAAAGTTTGTAAGGATATGACTATTAACCAATGGATTAATGACTTTGCTAAAAGAATTCAACATTTAGAAGGAATTTCTCAAAAATCAGAATTTGACAATATGCCAGTTTGGATTGGTGGATTATTTATTCCAGAAGCTTATATTACTGCTACACGTCAAGCTTCTGCTCATAAGAATCAATGGTCATTAGAAGAACTTGAATTAGAATTATCAATAGATCCAAATGATAAAGATGGATTCACTTTAATTAATTTAACCTTAGAAGGAGGTTCATTTGATCAAGGAATGTTAAATATTTCATCCAAGACTGTCACTGAAATACCATCTATTCAATTGAAATGGATTAAAAAGGGAGAAGAACTTCACACTAACTACATTACTCTTCCTGTTTATCTTAATGAAGATCGTACTGATTTATTATTTAGAGCTAAATTCGATACTACAGATGAACAAAAGCAAAACATTATTCAACAAAGTGTTGCCATCATCTCTTCCAATAATAGATTAGCCATTTAATTTATTCAAAAATAAATGTATAGAAAGAATTTTAATAATATGTAATAAAAAAAAATAATAATAATAATAATAAATAATAATATATTATATTATATATCCATAATAAAAATATATTTTAAATAATGTAGAAAATATTTAAAAAATAATAATAATTAAATATTAAAATAGTACCTATAAAATTAAATTATTGCACACAATTTTAAAAATTAAAAAATATAAATAAAAATTAAAATAAAACAAACAAAAATATAATACATATATATATATATATAT
>KZ151421.1:0-14465 GCA_002157105.1 Piromyces sp. E2 | reverse complement strand
TTTAATATTTATTAATTTTAAAAAAAGCAAAGGAATATTGACTTAATATTTTTAATAATAAAACGAATAAACTTGTATAAAAAAAATAGTTTATTAACTATCCTCTCTTCTTTTAATAGTTAATAATACATATTATAAAAGTTTTCATTTTATTATTTATCAATTTTAATAATATACTCTCTTCAATATTTTATAAAATAATTTTCCTCTCTTCTCTTCAAAAATTATTTTATAAATATTTTTTTTAAAAAAAAAAAAACAGAAAATTGTATTAGAAATATATCCTACGATAGATATAAGAATTAATTAATTTTATTATTTTTAGAACTTTTTATTACAAGAAAAAAAAAAAAAACAAATTTATATAAAAAAAGGTAAATATTTAATTTTTTTTTTGATAGGGAAAAGAAAAAGAACAGAAAAGATGGTTATTGCTCTATAAAAATCTTTTAGGAAATACAGCATTTTTTTCACAGTATAAAGTGGCACCCTGTTTTTGTATATATATTTTTTAATGGCTTTTTCTTACCATTTTATTGCTTTTTTTGTATTTATTGAAAGACAAAATGCCATAATTATTAAAGAAAACAAGAAAAGACAAAAAAAAGTAAAAAAAAAAAGGTGGAAAAGAAGCTATTAGGGAATATAAATAAAAAATGAATATAATGAATATAATGAATATAATGAATATAATGAATATAGTATTTATATTTTTATTAGAGTAAATAATTATTTTTAAAAATATTATTTATTTTAATAATATATAATAATATATTTTTTATTATTTTCATTTTATTTAAAAAAAAAAAAGTGGTGCTGTATCTTTTGCTAATACCAAATTTTATTAATTAAATTAAAATAAAAGTTGTATGTAGGATGATTATGTAAAAATTAATCATCCCATATTTATCCCCAAAAATAATTGTATATTTATGTAATTTATTAAATTTTTAACCAATCAGAATTTAGTAATATATTTCGTACGATAATAGATCAAAAATTTTTTTGAATACAATTAAATCAAATAAATATATTAATATATGTATAATATATGGGAAAAGTATAGTTTTAAAAAATAGAGCGGAAATGGGAAAAAATATCCTTGAGAAATAGATAGAAGCAATAACAAAAAAAAAAAAAAAGAAATACTACTACTACTAATAAAAATAAATAAATAAATAAATAAATAATATTTATTTAAATATTTATTTATATATTTAAATATTTATTTATTTATTATAGATTTTAAATATTTATCTATTTATTTATTTATCTATTTATTTATTTATTATAGATTTTAAATATTTATCTATTTATTTGATTATTATAGATAATTATTTATTTTAACTAATTAAAATGTATTTATTATTTTATTTAAAATAGATTTTTAATAGATTTATTAGAATAATTGATTATTATATATAAATATGGGTGCTATCTCTACTATTGAACCAGATACAGAAAACACTACTACTGTATCTCCAAAGATTATTAAGAACCAAAAGAATGTTGCCAAGGTTGAAGCTCCAGTTGTTGCTGAAGCTCCAATTGTTGCTGAAACCAAGGTTGAAAGCAACTCTACTCGTTTATTAGTTTTTGATAAAATTATTGAAAACTTCAAGTTCACCATTCACGTTCCAGAAGAAAACTGGTCCTGCGCTGAACAAATTGCCTACGATTTTAATTCTTCTTTCGAAAACACTTTTGTTGCTGATGATGAAGATGTTGAAAAGAAAAATACTTTAAACGGATTCTGGATTTACGTTAACTTTATGGAATTCGCTACTCGTTACCAAGCTGATAACAAAACCCTTTTAACTCAAAAGGATATTACTCGTTTATTAATTAACTTATTCATTGACTTTAGTTCTCGTTTCCTTAAGGGTAACGATATTCACATTAGAACTCGTCACTTTGATCATGAATACCGTATTCAAGTTATTCAACACTTTTACACCGTTTTCGATTACTTACAAAAGGACGAAGAAGCCGCTAATGCTATTGCTAACTTCTTACCAGTTGAACCAGCTTTAGCTAAGGCCGTCCGTGCTGGTGATGCCCTTGCCCTCGCTGTTTTCGGTGGTCAAGGTTACCCAGGTTTCAATGAAATTCTTCAAGCCTACACCATCTACGGTGCTATTGTTCGTGACTACATTGCCGAACTTTCCACCGTATTAAAGGATTTAGCTGCCAAGCCAGAATTCGAACGTACCTACAAACAAGGTCTTGATATCTTAAAGTGGTTACGTAACCCAGAATCTCTTCCAGAAAATGCTTACCTTGATTCCGCTCCAGTTTCCTTCCCATTAATTGGTATTGTTCAATTAGTTCAATACTTGATTCTTTTCCGTACCTTCCGTAAGACTCCAGATTGGGCTCGTCGTTTATTCGCTGGTACCACTGGTCATTCTCAAGGTTTAGTTACCTCTGTTGTTATTGCTTCTTCTGGTACTGAAGAAGAATACTTGGAAAACTCCAAAAAGGCTGTTTCCCTCTTATTCTTAATTGGTGCTCGTTCCCAACAAATCTTTGCCATCACTCCATTATCTCCAGAAACCTTACAGGAAATTGCTGATAACGGTGATGAAAATGATATGCCAACCTGTATGCTTTCTATCAATGGTTTACCAGAAGCCTTTGTTCGTCAAAAGGTTAACGAATTAAACAGTTTCATTGAAGATGCTTCCCGTAAGGTTACCATCTCCCTTATTAACGGTCTTCGTATGATTGTTGTCACCGGTGCTCCAGAATCCCTTCAAAACCTTAAGATGTCTCTTAAAAAGATTCAAGCCGGTCCAAACGAAGATCAATCTCGTATTCCATTCTCCAAGAGAAAGCAAATCTTTACCATGAAGTTCCTTTCTGTAACCATCCCAGCTCACAATGAAATCTTAAAGGATGCTGCTCAACTTGTAGTGGAAGATGCTGCTAAGCTTAACATTTCCTTCCCAACCGAAAAGTTAGCCATTCCAGTTTACCGTACCGATAACGGTGTTGACATGAAGGAAGAAACCGAAGTTTCTGATGTCGTTGAATCCGTCGTTAACCAAATTTGTATTTTACCAGTGGATTGGGTTAAGGCCACTAATGTTCCTGGTTTAACTCACGTTTTAGATTTCGGACCTGGTGGTGCCTCTGGTATTGGTTCTCTTATTCAAAAGAACAAGGAAGGTACTGGTGTTCAAGTCATCCTTTCCGGTACTATTGCTAGTACTAACCCAGATTTAAAGTGTAAGATGTACGCCTACACTACCGAACTTTCCGATTTACCATACGGTATTAACTGGGCTAAGGAATTTGCTCCAAAGCTTATTAAGAATGCTAATGGTGAACTTTTAATGGATACTCGTTACTCTCGTTTAACTGGTCGTCCACCTCTCCTTGTTGGTGGTATGACTCCAACTACTGCTAACTCTCAATTCGTTTCTGCTGTGGTTAATGCTGGTTACAATGTTGAAATTGGTTGTGGTGCTTTATACGCCCCAGAAGTTTTAGACAAATGTATTCAGGAAGTTATCAGCAAGATTCCCGATGGTGAAGGTATTCTCTGTAACATTGTTTTCCTTAACCAACGTCTCTGGGCCTTCCAATTCCCAGCTGTGTTAGATATGCGTAAGAACCGTGGTATTCGTATTGAAGGTATTACCATTGCTGCTGGTGTCCCATCTCTTGAATACTGTAAGAAGATGATTCCACAACTTCAAGATGCTGGTATTCCATACATTGGTTTCAAGCCAGGTAACCGTGATACTATTATGAAGGTCATTCAAATCGCTCGTACCTTCCCAGACATGCCAGTTGTTTTGGAATGGACTGGTGGTCGTAGTGGTGGTCACCACTCTTGCGAAGACTTTTACGCTCCAATTCTTGAAACCTATGCTGCTTTACGTAAGCAATCCAACATTGTTGTCGTTGTTGGTTCTGGTTTCGGTGATGATGTGGAAACTCTTCCATTCATTACTGGTGACTGGAGTATTGAACTTGGTTACCCACCAATGCCATTTGATGGTTTATTAGTTGGTAGTCGTGTTTGTGTGGCCAAGGAAGCTCTCACCTCTGACGGTATCAAGGAAGTTATTGTTAACACTCCTGGTATTGAAGACCAATCCCAATGGGAAAAATCGTATGATCAACCTGTGGGTGGTGTCATTACCGTTGAATCGGAATATGGTGAACCTATTCACAAGATTGCCACTCGTGGTATCATGTTCTGGAAGGAATTAGATAAGACCATCTTTTCTATTCAAGATCCAAAGAAGAGATTAGCCAAGCTTTTGGAAAAGAAGGATTACGTTATTGAACGTCTTAACAAGGACTTCCAAAAGGTTTGGTTCGGCAAGAAGGCCGATGGTACTCCATGTGATATCGAAGAAATGACCTACGAACAAGTTATTCTTCGTTTAATCGAATTACTCTTTGTACAAAAGCGTAAGCAATGGTTAGATGTTAGTCACATGAAGACCACCGCTGAATTCATCTACCGTACCGAAGAACGTTTTGTTAAGGATCCAAATGTTCCAACCTTCCTTGAAACTCCAGAATCTCTTGCCGTGGAAGACCCAGTCGCTTTAATGAAGGAATTCTTTGACACCCGTGCTCCAGGTGCTCGTACTGAATTATTAGCTACCGAAGATGTTCAATACTTGATTGGTTTGACTCGTAACAAGGACAGAAAACCACCACCATTCATCTGTGTTTTAGATGAAGAATTCCACGTTTGGTTAAAGCGTGATAGTTTATGGCAAGCCGAAGATTTGGATGCCGTTGTTGACCAAGACCCACAACGTGTTGCTATTTTACAAGGTCCAGTGGCCATTCGTCACTCTAAGATTGTCAATCAACCAGTGAAGGAAATCTTGGATGGTATTATCAAGAGTCACATCAAGTCCATTGAATCTCGTTACTACGCCAACCGTGCTGTTCCAGAAGTTGAATACCTTGGTGGTACTCCAATTCCAGCCAATATTGCTGTTGTTCCAGACCATGTTAAGGTTGAAAAGGAAGGTAACACCATGATCTACACTCTTCCAGACCAAGAAGATCAATTACCAGACGACAAGGAATGGATTGAATTCATGGCCGGTCCAAAGTATGGATGGTTAAGAGCTTTATTATGTACTCCAACCATTGCTCGTAACAAGTCTATTACCCACAACCGTTTCAAGCGTGTCTTCAAGCCACGTACCTCTCAAATCGTCAAGATCTTCCACGATGCCGAAGGAGACATTACCAAGATTGAAATCTACGGATGGAACCGTAGTATGGAACTTCCAGCCCTTGAAGCTGAAATTGATGACCAACGTGTCATTACCGTGGGATTACGTGAATGGGGTGTTCCAGGAGTTGCTGATGCTGAAGTTATGAAACTTTTATTCCGTTACACTCCCGAACAAGGTAGTACTCCAATCCATGAAGTTATGGAAGGTCGTAACAAGCGTATTGCTGAATTCTACTACAACCTCTGGTACGGTCCAGAAGATTCTGGTGATGGTTGGGGTGATCTTACCTCTATCTACAAGTGTAAGAAGCGTGTCACCGAAGAAGATGTCAAGTTCTTCTCTGATGTCACTCGTTACACTCACCCATCCAACAAGGTTGTTCCATCCATGGACTTTATCATTGTCACTTCCTGGGTTTCCGTCTTCAAGACCATTTTTGCCAAGGAATTTGATGCCGATATTACTCGTTTAGTCCACATGAACAATGGTTACGAAGTGATTGACCCACGTCCATTAGAAATTGGTGAACTCGTTGATACTCGTTCCATCATTTCTGCCGTCACTAACCTTGACTCTGGTAAGTTAATTGAAGTTACCGGTCATGTCTTTAGAGAAGGTAAGGAATACGTCAAGGTCACCAGTAGTTTCTTATGTCGTGGTAAGTTTGACGACTACAACATGACCTTTAACATTCGTGAAGAACCAGAATACATTCTTGAAGTGAAGGATGAAAAGATTTTGAATGCCTTAATGACTCGTCAATACATTTCCTTCACCGAACCCGAAAAGATTCAACTCGGTGTGAAGTTAGTCTTTAGATTAAAGACCGAAAAGCGTTTCGCCACCAAGACCACCTACAGTAGCATCACCACCAAGGGTAAGATTTACATTAATCACAGTGCTGTTCACGGATTCCAAATGGAAGAAGTTGGTCAATTCAACTACGACAGTGCTAATGATGAAAAGTTGGAAGGATTAGAAACCACTCTTGGTAACCCTGCCATTGAATTTGTTAAGAAGTACGCCAAGGCTAACGACCACAAGATCTACTTTGAAAACGGAGGTTACAACATTCTTCCAAAGGGTGTCACTCTTCTTCAACGTGCTCCAAACACCAATGAAGACTACTCTCTTGCCTCTGGTGATGTTAACCCAATTCACACCAACTACTACTTTGCCAACTTGGCTGATCTTGATGTTCCAATTACTCACGGTATGTGGACTAGTGCTGCTACCCGTCGTTACATTGAAACCTATGCTGCTGACAACTGTGCCGAACGTGTCGTTTCCTACAAGGTTAACTTTATTGGTATGGTTTCTCCAAAGGATGAACTCAAGACCACCCTTACTCATGTTGGTATGCACAATGGTCGTAAGATCATTAAGGTTGCTGTGAAGGACTTGCGTACCAACGAAACCGTCATGGAAGGTGAAGCTGAAGTGAAGCAAAAGCCAACTGCCTATGTCTTCACTGGTCAAGGTGCCCAAGAAGTGGGTATGGGACAAGAATTATACAACAAATCTGCTGTTGCCAAGTCCGTTTGGGATAGAGCTGATGCCTACTTGATGAAGAAGTATGGTTATTCCATTCTTGAAATTGTTCGTACCAATCCAAAGTCTCTCACCGTTTACTTTGGCGGTGAAGAAGGAGAAAAGATCAGGGAAAATTACATTAACATGACCTGTGAAATCATTGATTCTAACGGAAAGATTCAAACCAAACGTATGTTCCCAGAAATTGATGAAAACACCCTCTACTACGAATACAAGTCACCAAATGGTTTATTAAACGCCACTCAATTCACTCAACCAGCCATTACTCTTACCGAAAAGGCTGCCTTTGAAGATATGCTCGAAAATGGTTACATTGTTGATGATGCCGTGTACGCTGGTCACTCTCTTGGTGAATACGCTGCTCTTTCTTGTGTCGCCAACACTTTAAGTATTGAAAGTATGTCTGAAATCGTCTTTTACCGTGGTCTTGTCATGCAATCCTCTGTGGAAAGAGATAGTCTTAACCGTTCTGACTATGCCATGTGTGCCGTTAACCCAGTACGTGTTCACCCCTACTTCTCTTATGAATTATTAGTGGAAGTGGTGAAGAAGATTAACAGTGAACACGGTGGTCTCTTGGAAATTGTTAACTACAATGTAGAAAACTACCAATACGTCGTCACTGGTGATATTGTTAGTTTGGAGGCACTCAAGAACTTATTAACCAACCTTCGTGCTGAAGCTAAGAAGTTTATTTCCATGTACAAGGAAGATGCTAGCCAAGCCATGGACTTTGTCAATGAAAAGATTACCAACTATGTTAAGATGGCCGAAGAACGTAAGGCTAAGGAAGGATGGTTCCAACTCGAAAGAGGTGCTGCCACTATTCCTCTTCGTGGTATTGATGTTCCATTCCACTCCTCCTACTTATTATGGGGTGTTCCAACCTTCCGTGAATTACTTCATCAACGTGTCCGTAAGGAAGATGTGGATGTGAAGTGTCTTGTTGGTCGTTACATTCCAAACTTGATGGGTGAACCATTCTCTGTGGAAAAGGATTATGCTATTCGTCTTCAAAAGCGTACCAACTCTACCTACTTGGAAAAGATTATTGAAGAATGGGATCAACACTTGCATGATATTCCATACATTATTATGATTGAATTATTATCTTACCAATTAGCCTCTGCTGTTCAATGGATCAAGACTCAAGAATACTTATTTAACTCTCCAAAGAAGGGTGGTGTTGATATTGAACGTCTTATTGAATTTGGTCCAACGCCAACTTTGGTAGGTATGGCTAAACGTACTCTTGGTAAGAACTACGCCAAGTCTGATCTTGCTCTTGGTAAGAAGCGTCAACTCTTGGCCTACGCTAAGGATACCGCGGAAATTTACTATGAATTTGATGACATGGACTTTGAAGAAGAAGAAGAAGAAGAACCAGCCGCTGCTCCAGCCGCTACCCCAGCTCCAGCCGCTGCTCCCGCTCCCGCTCCAGTTCCAGTGGCCGCTCCTGCCCCAGTGGCTGCTGCTCCAGCTGCTGCTGTTAGTGATGCTCCAGTCACTGCCTCTGAAATTATTCGTGCCATCTTGGCTCAAAAGTTGAAGAAGTCCATCGGGGAAATTCCAATGAGTAAGTCTATTAAGGAATTATCTGGTGGTCGTAGTACCGTTCAAAATGAAGTTTCCGGTGACTTACACACGGAATTTGGTGGTAACAGTATTCCATTAAAGGCTGAAGAATTGTCATTGGAAGATCTCGGTAAACAAATTTCTTCCAACTTTAGTGGTTCTCTTGGTAAATACACCACTCAAATGATTAACCGTATGCTTAGTGGTAAGATGCCAGCTGGTTTCAATGCCTCTGCTGTCAAAAACTACTTGGCTAACAGCTACGGTCTTGGTAAGGGACGTACGGATGGTGTCTTATTAGTTGCTACCACCATGGAACCTTCCTCTCGTTTAGGTTCTGAAGCCGATGCTCAATCCTGGTTAGATTCCGTGGTTGGTGCTTACTCTGCTGCTTCTGGTGTCTCTCTCTCTAAGGGTGGTGCTGCTCCAGCTGCTGCTGCCGCTCCAATGGCTATGCCAGTAGCCATGCCAGTTGCTGCTCCAGCCGCTCCAGCTGCTGCTGTTGGTGACGCTCCAATTGCTCCAAACGAAATTATTCGTGTCATGTTGGCCCAAAAATTAAAGAAATCCATCAATGATATTCCAATGAGTAAGTCAATCAAGGAATTATCTGGTGGTCGTAGTACCGTTCAAAATGAAGTTTCCGGTGACTTACACACGGAATTTGGTGGTAACAGTATTCCATTAAAGGCTGAAGAATTAGCTATCAGTGAATTAGGTAGTGTTATTGGTGCTAACCACAGTGGTAAATTAGGTAAATACACTTCTACCATGGTTAACCGTATGCTTAGTGGTAAGATGCCAGCTGGTTTCTCTGCCTCTAAGGCTAAGGATTACCTTAAGAGTAGCTATGGTTTAGGTGATAGAAGAACCGATGGTGTATTACTTTACAGTACCACCATTGAACCATCCTCTCGTTTAGGTTCTGAAGCTGATGCTCAAGCCTGGTTAGATAAGGCTGTGGAACTCTACTCCAATGCCAACTCTCTTGGTCTTGCCAAGGGTGGTGCTGGTGGTGCTGTTGCTGTTGCTGTTCCAGGTGTTGCTGCCATGGGTATGGTTAACAGTGCTGAAGTGACTGCTTTAAGAATGAAACAAGATTCACTTATTCGTGACCAATTAGAAACCTATGCCAAGTACCTCGGTATTGATCTTCGTGAAGACCAAAAGAAATTAGTGGCTTCTGCTGAATCCACGGCTAAGCTTCAATCTGACCTTGACCTCTGGTTCGAAGAACACGGTGAAGACTACGCCAATGGTATTAAGCCAATGTTTAGTAGCAAGAAGGCTCGTACCTACGATTCTAGCTGGAACTGGGGTTACCAAGACTTTTGGTTCTTGGTTTACGACATTCTTGCTGGTAATAAGAAGGATGCTGATGCCATTATTGCCTCTGATGTCTTTAGAACCATGGTCAACCGTGCTAACCACTCTCTTGGTCAACAAATTGAATTTGTTCACAAGAAGGTTGTAGCTGATCAAAAGGATGCTGAAATTAAGGCTACCTTGGAAAAGGTTACTTCCGCTTTATTGGAAGCCATTGAAAAGAGTAATGGTAAGCCAGTCTTTAAGTTTACCGGTCCATTCCAAGCTCCACACGCCATCGTGGATGAAAAGGGACAAATGATTTACAAGGAAGTTCCACGTAAGGGTATTCAAACCTCTTCTGACTATGTCAAGGAAATGGAACAAGGTGCCATGCAAACCATTGGTTCGATTACCAAGAAGGTGCCATACCTCTTTATTCGTGACCAAGCTGCTAACGGTGTGGATAACATTGATGAAGCCATGTCCAAGATTTACTTGAACGAACTTCAAAAGATTGCGGAACAAGGTATTTCCTTTGCTGGAAAGCGTGTTCTTATCACTGGTTGTGGTAGAAACTCTATTGGTGAATGTGTCTTGAAGTATTTATTGGCTGGTGGTGCTAAGGTCGTTGCTACCACTTCTAGCTACCGTCGTAAGACTTTGGAACACTACAGAAGTGTCTACGAACAAGTTGGTACTAAGGGTTCCACTTTAGTGGTTGTACCATTCAACCAAGGTTCTAAGAAGGATGTCAATTCCCTTATTGAATTCATCTACTCCAAGGATAGTCGTTCCAACGGTCTCGGTTGGGATCTTGATTTAGTCATTCCATTTGCCGCCATTTCCGAAAACGGTCGTGATATTAGTGACTTGGATGGTAAGAGTGAATTAGCTCACCGTATTATGATGACCAATGTCATTCGTATCTTGGGTGCTATTCGTACTCAAAAGATGAAGGTTCGTTCCCTTGTTTCTGCTCAAGTTATCCTTCCACTCTCACCAAACCACGGTACTTTTGGTGGTGATGGTTTGTACGGTGAATCCAAGATTGGATTAGAAAACTTGTTGAACCGTTGGAGATCCGAAACCTGGTCCAAGTACTTATCTATCACTGGTGCTTGCATCGGTTGGACTAGAGGTACTGGTTTAATGAACAGTAACAACCTTATCTCCGAAGGTATTGAAAGCCAAGGTAACTGTCGTACTTTCACCACAACGGAAATGGCCTTTAACCTTATTGGTCTTGTTTCTGATGTGATGGTTTCCCTTTCACGTAAGAACCCAATCTACGCCGATCTTAACGGTGGTATGCAATACATGGCGGATATGAACGTTGCTCTTCGTCACATTCGTGAAAAGATGGTCAATGAATCGGAAAAGAAGAAGTTGGTCATTGATGAAGATAAGGCTCACATTGATATTGTTGGTGCTCAAAAGGTGGAAGAAAAGAGAACCGTGGAACCACGTTCCAACATTCGTGTAGAATTCCCAGAATTAAAGAGTCGTGAAGAATTGAAGGATATGGAATACTTGCGTGACTTGCTGGATCTCGATCGTGTTATTGTGGTCACGGGTTACGGTGAAGTAGGTCCATACGGTAATTGTCGTACACGTTGGGAAATGGAAGCGGAAGGTAAATTCTCTCTTGAAGGTTGTGTGGAATTAGCCTGGATCATGGGCTTCATTAAACACGTTACCTACAAGCAAATGCCTGATGGTACTCTCTACTCTGGTTGGGTCGATGCCAAGACAGGTGCTCCAATCAAGGATATTGATATCAAGGCTACCTATGAAAAGGACATTCTTGCCCACACCGGTATTCGTCTCATTGAACCCGAACTCTTTAACGGTTACAACCCAGAAAAGAAGAAGTTCCTTCAAGAAGTTATGGTAGACACAGATCTTCCACCATTCGAAGCTAGTAAGGAAGAAGCCGAAACTTTCAAGCGTCAACACGAAGACAATGTTGAAATTTACGAAGTTGGTGATGGTCGTTACATGGTTCGTATCTTAAAGGGTGCTTCCATCTACGTTGCCAAGGCCTTACAATTTGACCGTTTAGTTGCTGGTCAATTACCAACAGGTTGGGATCCAGCTCGTTACGGTATTCCAAAGGATATCATTGAACAAGTTGATATCATTACTTGTTACTGTATTGTTTCTGCTGTGGAAGCCTTAATGAGTGCTGGTATTACCGATCCATATGAATTCTACGAATACGTTCACGTTTCCGAAGTCGGAAATGCCTGTGGTTCTGGTGTTGGTGCTGAAATTGCTAACCGTGCTATCTTTAGAGAACGTTTCTTGGATAAACCACTTCAAAGTGATATTCTTCAAGAAACCTTTGTCAACACCATGAGTGCCTGGATTAACTTGTTATTACTTTCTTCTTCTGGTCCAATCCGTACCCCAGTTGGTGCCTGTGCCTCTGCCGTTGAATCTCTTGATATTGGTATTGATACCATTTTATCGGGTAAGGCCAAGGTTGTCTTTGTTGGTGGTTACGATGACTTCCAAGAAGAAGGTTCCTACGAATTTGCTCAAATGAAAGCTACGTCCAACTCTCGTGAAGAAATGGCTCAAGGTCGTGAACCAGATGAAATGTCTAGACCAACTGCCTCCTCTCGTGGTGGTTTCATGGAATCTCAAGGTGTTGGTACTCAAGTTTTAATGCCAGCTAGCCTTGCTCTTAAGATGGGTGTTCCAATCTACGGTATTATTGCTCACAGTGCTACCGCTACCGATAAGGAAGGTAGATCTGTTCCTGCTCCAGGTCAAGGTATCTTAACCACGGCTCGTGAAATTGGTAAGGGTAAGAGTCCATTATTGAATCCAAAGTACCGTGCTCGTCAATTAAACGCTCGTAAGAGATGGATCAAGTCTTGGGTGGAAGATGAATTAGAATTGATGAATGAAGAAGTTAAGGCCATGGAAGGTGAATCTCAAGAAGTGATTGAAGCCTTCATTGAAGAAAGAACGGCCTTTATTGATGCTGAAGCTCGTAAGCAAGAAAAGGAAGCCTTCCAAGTCTGGGGACAAGAATTCTACAAGAATGATCCAACCATTTCTCCATTACGTGGTGCTTTAGCCGCCTTTGGTCTCACGGTTGATGATATTGGTGTTGCTTCCTTCCACGGTACCGGTACTAAGGCTAACGATAAGAATGAATCCGATGTCTTCAACAAGCAATTTGAACATCTTGGTCGTACCAAGGGTAACGCTTGTCCAGTCGTTTGTCAAAAGTACCTCACTGGTCACGGTAAGGGTGCTGCTGCCGCTTGGATGTTGAATGGTGTCATTCAAATTCTTCAAACCGGTATCATTCCAGGTAACCGTAATGCCGATAACATTGATCCAATTCTTGAAAAGTATGAACACCTCTGGTTCAACAACAAGACCTTCAAGACTCCAGGTGTCAAGGCTGGTTTATTAAAGTCCTTTGGTTTCGGTCAAGTAGGTGGTGAAGTTTTAGTGGTCCACCCAGACTGTCTTTTCGCTACGCTTGATGAAGCTACCTACAATGCTTACAAGGCTAAGCGTGACATTCGTGAACACAAGGCCTATAGATACCTTCACGATACCTTATCGGGTAACGACTTTGTTCAAGTCAAGAATGAACCACCATACACTCCCGAACAAGAAAGTGCCGTTTACTTGAACCCATTAGCTCGTGCCTCCTACAACAAGAAGACTGGTAAGTGGGATTATGAACAACAATTTGCCCAAAAG
This sequence comes from Piromyces sp. E2, assembly GCA_002157105.1. NCBI lineage: Eukaryota > Fungi > Neocallimastigomycota > Neocallimastigomycetes > Neocallimastigales > Neocallimastigaceae > Piromyces > Piromyces sp. E2. The sequence continues at coordinate 1,080 of KZ151421.1, read as the reverse complement.
AATGAAAAGAAGGGTCCATCCCAAGATTCTCAAGCCATGAACACTATTCTTAAACAAATGGCTGAAAGCACGGTTTTAGGTACTGAAAATGTTGGTCTTGCCGCCAAGGTTGGTAATGGTGTTGGTGTTGATGTCGCCTTAATTTCTGAATTAAATATTGAAAATGAAGGTTTCGTACAACGTAACTTTACTCCAGCAGAAATTACCTATTGTCAAAGCAAGCCAGACATGCGTTCTAGCTTTGCCGGAAGATGGGCTGCTAAGGAAGCAGTCATCAAGGCCATCTCCTCTTACTCCCTCGAAGCTCAAAAGATCTGGGAAGGTGCCGGTGCTCCATTAAAGGACATTGAAGTCGTTATGGCTGAATCTGGTGCTCCAAAGGTTCTTTTAAGTCAAGAATTAAATGAAAAGGTTAAGGCTGTTGGTGTTAATGATGTTAAGGTGACCATTAGTCACTCTGGCCAATTTGCTATTGCCATGGCCTATGCTAACTAAATGTAGTCTGGCATTTCATTTGTAACCCTTCCCCCCCCCCCAAAAAAAAAAAAATTAACATTAATATCCTTAACATTAACCCACACTACATTAAAATACCAACCCAACGAAGCAAACAACAACAAAAAAAGAAAGCAAAAAAAATGAATCAAGAAAAAATATTTTTTTATTGTAACTATATAAAGTAAGAATAAAAAAAAAAGCAGTAGCAAAGTTCCATTTCGAAAAAACGAAACAAAAACATTTATCGTCAAGGCTAGAAAAGAATTTATATAAATATTTAGAAAATTATTATTTTTATACCAATATATATCCTAATCATCAAGCCTGATAGAAAAAAACAAATAAACAATCCAAACCCAACTCAACCAAATTCATTTAAATTTATAAAAAAAATAACCAAAACATAGAAAAAAAAATGTTCAATTTTTAAAGTTCAATTTTTGTATTTAATATATAATATAAACAATAGAAAATGAGTCAAGAAAAAAATAAAGTACGGTATAATTAAATATTATACCTACCTTTTTTTATTTTTTCTGCTATTTTAGAGACATATGAAAAAAAAAAAGTTCCAAAAAAAAA
>KZ151410.1:0-14824 GCA_002157105.1 Piromyces sp. E2 | reverse complement strand
TTTTTTTTTTTTAAAATAAAAATGTTATTTATTATTTGGAATGATCATTTTTTTTTCGTTTGGAATCCTTTAGTCATGTATCATGTTTTGTAATTGGAATCCCTTAGGCATGGATTACATTTTATTTTTGAAAATGGGAATTCCTTAGGCATGGATCACTTTTTTTTTGAAAATGGGAATTCCTTAGGCATGGATTACATTTTATTTTTGAAAATGGGAATTCCGTAGGCATGGATTACATTTTATTTTTGAAAATGGGAATTCCTTAGGCATGGATTACATTTTATTTTTGAAAATGGGAATTCCTTAGGCATGGATCACAAAATTTTTTTTCGTTTGGATTCCATTTGGCATGATCATGGGCCGGTTTTTCAAAATGGAATTCTATTCGGGGAAGAAGGCCATGACCACCACCGCCGCCGATAGGAGGAGCGAAAGAATGGAGGGGCGGTGGCCGAGGAACCTTGACCCGGCCCCACTCACCTGACACTTTTCCGGATTTTCTTCATCCTCCACACATTCCACGTAACCGAGTTGGTCCACCGAACAAATCTTAACCTCATCGGTTTCCCCATCCACCGTCACATAGTTGTGGAGACAGACAAAGTCGAAAGTGGATTTGGTCTCCTCCACATCATACGTACAATTGGTGAAAATACCCGTAACCGATTCCAGGTAATTCTTGGTACGACGAGTAATGATGGCGGTGGAGTTGTTGTGCTTTTCAATACCCTCCATGGCTTGTTTCACCTTTACGGGGTAGTCTTGAGTGAGGGCCACCGGGAAGTTCATCACCACCGATTCGTGGTACGAACAGTACCGAGACATCACCGGAACCAAAAGGTAACTCGATTCACAACGGTAGTACGCCTCCTCAATGTAGTAGTACTGACCGTTGTTACAGGTTTGTCGGGTACATTCGGTGGCTTCCAATCCTTCCGAATCGTACACACAGTAGTACACCTCACCGGCACCGGTAAAGTAGTAACCGGTGTTGTCAATGAGACGACATCCCTCTTCATTCTCCCTTCGACAATCGTACATTTCTCCATCGACGGTGTAGTGGTAGCCGTAGTCGGCCACGGCGTCCAGGGTGACGGTGGTATCTTGTTCTCGACGGAATCGGTACATGTTGGTGGTGGTGGGACTGAGTGAAACGAGGGCGTAACCAGAGGTCGCAGGCGTTTGCCATTGTCCATTACGGTATCGGACCATGGTCTTGGCTCGTTCATCGTAGTAGTAGAGGGATTCGTTTGGCGTGTATTCTTTACACGTGGAATGTTCACACCCGTACACCACCACTCGATGACTCTTGGATCGGAAGGTTTTTAGGGAGGTTTGGATGGTGGTGTTGGTGGTGAGGGAGACGAGGTAGTATCCGGTCTGGTCGATCAATTGCGCTTGTTGAAGGCCCAGTGCGTAGAGGTGTTGGGCGTAACCGTAGATGGTATGGGTGATACCACCGGCCTTGTAACACTCACCCGTTTCACGATTCTTGATATCGGAGGAGGCCAGGGCCAGTTCACCCTTGTACGTCACACAAAATTCTCGACTCTTCAAGTCGGCATTGGGCGTACACTTGTTATTGGCGAAAATACAAGTGATATCCTTGTCGTAGGCAAAGGAATAGGCATCGTTGTTGACATGGTAGCTCAGGATACGTTTATTGACATCCACCACATAGGATGTGGTGGTGGGACGGTCCATGATACGACAAGTACTACCGTTACACGAGTAGAGCTTGACATTTTCGTTGTTGTAGGCATCAATGGCATTGGCATTGACCATGGTGTTGGTGGCGGTGTTAATGAAGTAGTTACCGGCATCGTAGAATTGAACCACACTACCCTGATCCAATCGGTAGATATTGGGTCCCACCGTGAAGTACATGTCCGTGTACGAATCATTCACCTCCAGGCAATTGGAATTGGTGGTGGTGTAGACGTAGGTAGCCGTCACGCCGTCAATAACATTAGGCTTCACCACCACCGTATCGGTAGCGAAATAAAAGATGGAACGATCGGCATTGGTACAAATGTTACCAGCTGTAATGGAGGTGGTGGCACCTTTCATCATGGCATAGTCAAGGGTGATGTAGCACTTGTTGTTGTTGAATTCGCACACCGGAATGTGGGATAATTCTTCGGGGGAGAGGGCATCACAGTTACCGTTGGAACAACGAATCACACCGTACACCTCATCGGTATCACGGGGAGGAAGGTGAACGGTTGTTTTGACATCCATTTCCTCTGCCGTATTACGGTGTTGATGATCATTTCTGCTGTTGTCGTCATGACCATTCCTGCTATTGTTGTTGGCGGTGACTTTGCTATTTCTTTGGGACCTGTCGTCGTCATGTTTGTTTCGGTCGGTGGTGGCAGCACCTTCAATATTGGCGTCCATATTTCTTTGGGACCTGTCGTCGTCATGACCCTTTCTGCTATGGTTGTCGGTGGCATCACCTTCAATATTGGCGTACGGGGAACGCTTGAGACTGTTGAGGATGGCCTTGAGCGCCCCGCGGAACAGTCCATTCTTAATAACCACCGATCGACACTTGGCCCCCTGTCGACAACGAATGAGGACGTTGGACGATTTGGAAATGTAGAAACCTTCATTACCTGCTTCCACCTTACAACTGACACTTGCGCCGCGTTCCTCACAATTAATCATAGAGTCGGAAACGCCGGTGGCATCGGCATTGTCGTAGTGATCGGGCGTGGGAGTGAATTCGAAACAACTGGTGGGTTGGCGACAATCGATTAAGAGATTGGCAGCATGTGTCAGGTAATTACCAGATTTGGCCTTCACACCACCACACCCCTTCTTTTTGGTACATTCGATGAGGGGGTAGGAGGCCTTGTTCGACCCAGCATTCAGGTATTTCGTTTCCAGCTTGGGATTGGTGAACGAGCAGTTGGATTCGGACGTGCATTGAACAATACCGGCACCATCATGACCCACGTAGAAACCAGCAGTGGCTTCCACCGGTTCACAATGATTATTTTGACATTGAATGAGGGTGTGGGTGGAGGCGTCGTAGCCACTGTTTTCGTAGTACGAGGCAACCTTGGAACGACTCGTGATACATTTCTGGCCATTACGTTCACACTTGATGAGGTAGGGATGATTGGTACCGATGACCCGACTGCCATCCACCACATACCCGGTAAATTCACCGTATTCCAGGTGTTTGTATTGGTTACAGAAAAGGGCGCGACGATTCTCTGAATCGTACATGTAGGTGTAGGGGGTGCAGGCAGGACGAAGGGTACACAACTTACTCGATTCACTACAGTCGTACAGACTGGTATCGGATTGATCTGAGCCAAGACTATCCAGTAAACGACCATTTTTATCGATGATGACCACACCACTCTGGTAGAATTGGTTAATACGGTAGTGAGAAACTTTAAAGAGGGTACTGGTATCCCGATGAATACCTGGGAATTTCTCGGCCGGTACGGTGGCATATGCATAGTAATCCTCTGATTTACCAGCGATAATGGCTGTGGAATTGGCCTGAGCGTAGAATTTCAATTGTCCCTCCTGGTAACAGTAGTCACCGGCCAAGGCGGCTTCATCACTTGCGGGACAGGCCACACTTTCCGCCGTACATTTGGTGTTGGCCTTGTCACAACGAATGATGGGGTTGTCGGCATCTCCGGCATTGACGTAGTAGCCCAGATCGACCTTGACGGTTTGACATCCCTCCTCTGATTCACACCAAATCGTTTGATTTTGCGCTTTATTTTCACCGGAATTTAGGTAGTAACCGGGCGAGGTGAAACCAGTTTTAAGGGTGCAACGAGCACTGGCCACTGTTTCCCCTACACATTCAATTAACCCATCGACTTCTTCTTCTTCGCCTTCTTCGTCTCCTTTGGCTACCGTTTTACCTACAAAGTACATAGGGATGGCCGGAGGAGTTTGCTTTTCACATTTTTTATTGAGACAGGCAATCAAGGCATTGGCTAGGGACGTACTTTCGGCATTGACATAGTAGAGAGGAATACGAGAGGTGGAGGAGGTGGTGGTAGCAGCATGAACCCCCTGACATCCTTTATCACTACCACACCAAATCAATGGATAGGTATCAGTGGTGTCGGTAGGGTTGGCATTGAGGTAGAAACCTTCCGTTACCTCTTCCATTTCCTGACAAGTGATGGTATTGGTGTCGCCGTTCGTCGCCGTGACGGTACATTTAATTAAATCGTAGCGAAGAGGCGTGTTGCCATCCGTATCACCAGCATTCAAGTAATATTCAGCGCTATCTTCTTCCGCTTTACTGACGGTGGCGGCACAACCATTGCGTTGACATTTGATCAAGGGGAGGTCTTGTCGATTCTCGCCGTAGTTCACGTAAATGGTATTGGGCGAGGCTGGTTGTAGGGCACAAGAAACCGTATCGGCATTCTCGGTCAGGTTACACTGAATCAACGTATCGTTCAACCGGCTCGGCGAGAAACTACCCGAATTGACAAAGAAGTGAGGGGGAGCCGATGCAGTAATATTGGGCCTCATCGTTACACAACCCTCACTGGGCATACAAATAATGAGAGGGTCAAGGCCGGCATTGGCTTCGGCATCGGAATGACCATTCAGGTACACCTCACCCTCCTTTCCACTGATCGTTTCACAGGTGACATGACCCCCACTACCACTCTTGCATCGAATGAGATCGTTTTGCAGTGGGCCACGCATTGGATCCCCATTGACGTAATAGGCGGGGGCGCCATTGGCATTGATTTGAAGGGGGAGGATGGCACACACCTTTCCCTCCAAACACTGAATAATTTGTCCGGGCGAGGCAGCATTAATGTAAATACCATTGGTGACACCATTGCCAGGAGTACATTTCACCGTAGGATTGTCGCCTTCCCCTTCGGCACAAATAATTAAATCGTTGGTGTGGTCGGGATCGTCTGGATTTCGACGAAGATCACTGGCGTTCAAATAGATTTCCTTTTTACCACCACGGGCATGGCTGGTACGTGGAATGCAACCAGCCTCCGTGGTACATTGAATTAACGGACCGTCCTTGGCTTGATCCAAGCCATTGATATAAATATCGGTAGGACTGGCAGGGATGGTCGCACACCCCTCAGCACATTCGATCAAGGTATCGTTTAGAGGGGCGAGGCCAGCCGAATGACCGGCATTAATGTAGTAGACCGGGTCGGTAGCCAAAGAGGCGGTTTCGGATTCGATACAACCAGTCTCGGCACGACAAACAATCACTGGTAAAGGATTGGTGGTGGCGTTGAAATCCCCGTTCAAGTACACATCATCAGCTTTGGCATGGACCGGCTCACACACAATCTTACCGTCGTCCTGTTTACCACAACGAATCAAATCTCCTTGAAGCATGGCCGTGTCGGTAGGATCGCCATTTTGGTAGTATTCAGGGATGTTGGTGTCGGCTTCACTTGCGGCCACGGCACATGTTCCTTTCACACATTTAATGAGAGGGTGATCAGGATCAATTGGACCATTGGCATTAGTATTAGTATTGACATTACCATTACCATTACCATTACCATTACCATTACCATTAGCCTTGGCATTACCATTAATAAAAACGTTATGACCGGTGTCGCTTAGAACCTCCTCGGCCACCACACGACAACCCTCGGCCTTGGAACATTGAATGAGACTATGGCCACTGGCATCATCTCCATTCATATAGTAATTGGAGGCCTGGGCAGTAGGTGAGGACGTCATGGCAAGGCAACCTGCTTCACCTTCACCGGCACTGCAACGAATAATTTGGTGAGGATGGGCGGTATTTAGGTAGACTTGTTTATCGGCTACGAGAGTGTCGGCTGGATCGGTGGAACAAGTGACCGGTTGTTGATCCTTGACGGTACATTGAATGAGACTATCGTCTAATCCATTCGTTTTACCACCATGTACGTAGTATTCATGACGACTGGTGGTGGTGTCGTTGGTTTCTTGACCACTGGCGTAGGCTTGACATCCTCCAGTCCATTGACACTGAATCAGGTAGTGGGTGGTATCGTGGGCTGGATCATAATTCTTATTAAGGAAGTAGACTTCGGTGACACGTTCGCCATCCACGACGGTGACATTTTTAGTGGAGCAGGCAATGCCCGCAGCATTGGAACATTCAATCAAGGTATCGGCCAAAGGTTCGACTTGATACGCTCCCGCATTCACATAATATTCCAATTGACCGGAGGTGACGGCATTGGCCGTAGCCAGGCATTGCTTGCTCGAACATACAATCAAGTGATGTTGATCATCGCCCAGAGGATTGGTCGTGGATTGGAAATTACCATTCAGGTAGACGTCATTCTCCCTTCCCGACACCTCCTGACATTCGACCGTACACTTGAGCAAGGCATTGGCATACGTATCGGAGGTGGTGACGGCGGCATTCGCATAGTAGACAGGGGCCTGTTCAGCACCGGTGCCAGCAAACGCTTGACAACCGGTGGTATGACATTGAATCAACTGTTTGGTGTAGACATTGAGGTAGAGGTCTTGGGCCTGAGCCGTGGCCAATAATTCTACAGTGGCATCGGCTACCAAAGCACGTTTTTTGGTGGTGGTGGTAGTGGGGGTATTCGTCGTCAGGCTGACTTTAATAATGGCATTGGTGAGGTCGGTGCCAGCACCATGCACATAATATTCCACATCACCTTCCTTCAAAGCAGGGTTGGTGTAGGGAAGGCAACCCTCCTCCTGCGAACATTTAATGACGTAGTGAACGGGATCGGTTTCAGCCCCGAAATTCTTGTTGATGTAGAAGAGTTCGGTGACTTGGGCCGTGATTTTCGTACTTATCGTTTGATCCAGGGAGCAGGTCGTGGTGGTGCATTGAATAAGGGTGTCGGTGAGTTTGTCCTCGACGGACGCTCCGGCATTCACGTAATACGCTTCCCCGATGCTGGTGGTACCGGATTGCACCGTGCAAACCTTTTGATTACAATAGATGAGGTACTGACCATCCACGCCCGAATTACCATTCAAATAGGTGTGATCTTCCCCTCCGGAAACGATGGTACATGGACCTCCCACGGGACATTGAATTAAGAGGTTGGTGTAGGTGGAAGAAATGGTGGCCGTGGCACCCGTATTAATATAGTATTGGAAACCGGCACTCACCGTATTATCCAAACCAATACAAGATCCCTTACCATCACTGTCATCTTGACAACTAATTAAACGATGGTCAGTTTGACCCTTTGGATTAGGATTGTCAGCGTCGGCGATTGTTTCATTCTTGTAGTTACCGTTGAGGTAGATACCATCCTTGACTCCGTCTACCGCTTCACATAACCCAGCACCGGTACACCGAATCAAGAGACCTGTGTAGGTGGCATCGTCGCTAACACCTCCACCATTAATAAAGTAGGCAGGTTTGTCGGTGCTACCCACCACACCACGGAATGCATCACATCGACTGACGTCCCCGATGGTAGTACACTGAATTAAATGACCGCCGGAAGCGTTGAGGTAGAGTTGATTGGCAGCGATGTCGGTGGCAAAAGCACACGTGGTGGTGACGACACGTTGGGCGCTCACGTCTTGGATTGGACAAGCAATCAGGGTGTCGGAGAAATTGGTAGGATCGCCATGAACGTAGTATTCGATAGTGTCAGCAACAGCACGAATATTAGAGTAGTGGGTGCAGGTGTCTGGGGCAGTACATTGAATCAGGTATTTGGTGTCGATGGTCTGGTTGGCATTCATGAAAAAGACATCCGATGGCGTACCTCGACCCATTTCAACTGGCTTGGCCTCACATACCAAAGACAGGGCTGGAGTCGAGGCCTCTGTGTCATGAGTACATTTTAGGATTGGATAGGCCGTGCCCTCGGCATCTTGGTAGATACCAGCATTGAGGTAGTAGGAGGATTGAGTGTCGTCACTATCAGCAATGGTCGTTCCATCCAATTTACATGAGTTTTCGGAACAAATAATAAGAGGGTAGGTGGTATCGGTAGCGATGGTGTCATCGGCGTCGGCTGCATAGTTACCATTGAGGTAGACGTTATGGACGGCTCCATTCACCGGTTTACACGCTCCCTCCCCCACCTCACATCGAATCAAGAGACTGGCGTAGGAAGGGGATTGGGCGGTGACGGCACCGGCATTAACGTAGTATTGACTGCCAGCGGGTACGGTGATCACCTTGGATTCACATTTTCCTGTACCGTTGTCGTCGTAACACACAATCAAACGCGTGGCCTGTCCATGAGGATTGGGATTAGCCTCGGCGGTGATGGTGGGATCATGATAATTACTATTAAGGAAGACGTCATTGGTGGCGGCATCGTCATACCTTTCACACTTGCCCACACCCGTACAACGAATCAAGAGACCGGTGTAGTCGGCTTCGCTTGCTCTTTTACGTGGTACAGTTTCAGTTTCAGTGTTACCTCTAGTGCCAGTGTTATTGACATCTTCGGTGACAGTGCCAGTGCCAGTGGAGGCTGTGGTACCAGGGCCATTCACATAATAGGCCGGCATTCCCGTACTACCTACCACACCGTTGAAGGCATCGCACCGGGTGTCATGGCATTGAATTAAATTACCACCGGAGCTGTTGATGTACACGAAACCGGCTTCAACGCTACCGACAAATTCACAAGGATCGGTGATGGTGGCCTCGGCCCCTACGGTACATTGAATGATGGCATCGGTGAGGTTGCGTTGTTGGCCATGAACATAGTATTCGATGGAGTCGGCAACGGCCTGGGAATTAGCGTACAAGAAACACTTTTCTACGGTGGTGCAACGAATCAGGTATTTGGCATCCACGGGCAAGTTAGCATTAATGTAAAAGACATCGGTGGGCGTACCGGATCTGAGAACGACCGTGATGGCTTCACAAGTGACGGCATCACCCAGGGCACATTCAATCAAGGCTTTGGCGGTGCCAGTGCTTGGATCCTTTTCTTCCCCGGCATTTCGATAGTAAATAGGATGTTCCAGGCTGGTGTCGGTGGTGGTGGTTTCGGTGCCTTCAGTGGCCCCAGTGCCCTCTCTCTTTTTTCTTGCACCTTCCGTAGCTGGTTCCTCACCAGTAGTATCGGTGGTGGTAAAGGCAGCAGCCGTAGGTAGACATTTTTCTTTATCCTCATCCTCACCATCCTTACGACACACAATCAAAGGATGTTCGGTGTCGGCAGTGCTGGCATAATTGGCATTCACATACACATCAAATTCCCGACCATCGCGAAGTTGACAATTTTTGTTGGCGAGAGCGGTACATTGAATAAGCAGGGATCTGTAGGCGGTATTGCTGGCCAAACCAGCATTTACATAGTATTGAATGGCGGTGTTGGACCATTGGGCATCCTTAAAGGATTGACATCCCCCGCTGGAGAAACATTTAATTAAATAGTAGTTAAGATGATTGATGTAGACGTCATTCGTTACCGCTTCCTTTATACCACACGACTCGTTGGTACATTCAATCAAGGTGTCTTGTAGGGCGTCGTCGGCGGCGATGGCACCAGCATTCACATAATAATCGGTTTGACCATTGCCTGGCAATCCTTCCATTGGCGTACAAGCTGTGGCCGTACAGTGAAGTAAACGATGGTGAGGGTCGGAACGATCACTCGCTTCCCCTACCTTTAGATTACCATTGAGGTAGACATTCTTGGTATCATTTTCAGAGACAAGTTCGACAGCAATGGCTGAACAAATAACCGTATCAGAACCAGTGGTGGTAGTGTTACCAGCTGGATCATCCTCTCTTTTTCTGGTGCCAGCAGCAGCAGAACCAGCCAAACATTGAATCAATGGCTTTTTTGACTCACTGTCAAGGTAGGCATGAGCATAGTATTCCACGGTGGTGGTGGTGCTAGCACGAGTGTGACACTGCTTACCCGAACAAATAATCAGAGGGGCGTCGGCTTCTCCATTGGTATTAGCCTCGTCATCGAGAAGGTTAGCATTCAAAAACACGGCATGATCAGCGACAATGGTAGATTGTAACAGGGTGCAGTTCTGGGAGCATTGAATAATATCATCTGTATAGTCACGATTCGTGGCACCGGCATTCACGTAAAAGACGGTGTTTTGAGACGTACCAATACCCGGAATAGATTGACATCCCTCTTGGGAGCATTGAATCAAATTATGGGTGGGGGTGGAGGAGGCATCCAGGTAGATTTGGTTTACGTCACCGGTAACCAATTCAAATTCATTGGTACCGTATGTGCTCTTCGCCGACTCCTGACCTTCGGATCTTTTTTTGGTGGTGCCAGCACGATGCGTAACTTTGAGAACGGCATCGGTCAATGGGGCGCCGGCATCCGGAGCACCATAAATGAAATATTCAATGGTGGGGATAGGCGAGTCCGTGCCATATGATCTGCATTCAGGACTGGCCGTGGGATCTTCTCTCTTTCGTGTATTGGGATCAGATGCCGGGGCTGAACAATAAATCAAGTAGTGGGTGGGATCATTTCGATAATTACCATTGATAAAGAAGACTTCGGTGTTTTCGAGGAGGTTTGTGGGTAAGGTGACGGTATCGGTTACACATTTCACTGCATCGTCGCTTTCGTTGTAATGACATTGAATTAATATGTCCGTGGCGCCCGTGGCCCCAGCATTAACATAGTATTGAGCAAGGTTCATGGCATCGGTGACATCACTAGCAGCCGCTACACACACATTACCCTTACAAATAATGAGAGGAGCGTCGGCCTCCCCATTTGGATTAGTATCAGCATCGAGAAGGTTAGCATTCAAGAAAACGGCATGATCAGCAACAACGCCATCTGCATCCGATCCATTTATTAATTGACACGTCGCGGTACATTGAATAATATCATCAGTGTAGTCATCACCTGTAGCATCAGCATTAATGTAGAAAGCAGGAGAGCCTCCCGCCGTAATGGATAAACATTGACTAGTGGTGGTACGACGACCAGTACTTCCAGTACTTGCAGTCGTCGTTTGACATTGAATCAATTTCTTGTGGGTGGTGACATCCGAAGCATCCAAATAAATAGCATTATCCCGGGAATTCAGTAGGGTAAAGGAGGCGACCTTAACGGCAGCACTAGCAATAGAAATGCCTTCCTCTTCCTTCTCCTCCAGACTCAAATCAATGACTTGGTCTTGATCACCTTCTACGCTCATGATACTGACCGTTTCTCCTTCTTCTTCTTCCTTTCCCATTTCCAATAGCTCCTTTCCCATTTTTACTTCTTTTTCGGTGAAAAGATCTCCAGCCATGACTTCAGCCGTTTCCAATTCTTCACCACCATCGGCAACGATGGCAGTAGTCACGACATCTCTTTCCTTTTGACGTTTTCGCGTGGAGGTGTCCTCAACCACGGTGACACGAATGACGGCCTTTTCATACGCCAAATGACCTCCATGAAGGAGGTAATAATTACCGGTGTCGGTGAGTTCCAATGCCTTACCAACACAACCGTTAGTGCTGTCGCAAACAATTAAATAATTGGAGGTATCTTGACTGCTTTCATTGTCTCCATAATCACTATTGACAAAGAAGAGTTCGGTGGGTTTGGTAGCATCATCGGCAGCCACTAAATCAGATACATCTTTTACGTGACAGTCACTGCTGGTACATTCAATCAGGGTGTCGGTTAATTTACTCGTATCATCGGCGGCAACTGAACCAGCATTCACATAATAATTAGAGGTGGGCATTTGCGTGTACATTCCTTTTGCGACACCACCTGAAATTAATTTACAGGTGGAAGCGTCGCTACATCTAATTAAACGATGGTCAGGGTCGGTGTGACCCGTGGCATCATTGCTGCCGGCGGCCTTCCAGTTACCATTGAGATAAATTTTACTTTGGTCGATGTCGGTTTCGAATTCAATGTCCGTAGCTTCACATTTAGTGGCATCCGTATCCGTATCGTAGATACAATGAATAAGAATTTGCACTTTTCTATCGCTATCCATATACTTACCAGCATTAATGAAATATTCGGCTTGTCCAGCTTCCGTTACAGTACTGTCAAGAGGCTGACATTTCCCGTCGATACACACAATCAATGGGCGGGTTTCGGTACTGTTGGGATTGTCGTCGTTGGAAAGGTTAGCATTCAAGAAAACGGCATAATCGGCCACAACATCTTCAGTGGTTTCAAACTGGCAGGTGTCGGCACCACATTTAATAATGTCATCTTTGTAATCAGAGGCAGAGGCCCCAGCATTAACATAAAAGGCTGGAACGTCGGCCGTGCCAGTACCCTCAAAGGCCATACAACCTTTCACGGGATCGGTACGTTTTCTTCTACTGCCAGCGTCACTGGCATCCACGCATTGAATCAAGTGTTGGGTGGAGGCATTAATGTACAGGTCATTGGCCTGACCTGTCCGTAAGGTAAAAGTAATGTCAGGAGGAGTGGTAGTAGTCGTGGTCGTGGAAGGATCATCACGTTTTCTTTTTCGGGTGCCAGCAGCAGAACCATGCGTCACAGCCAAGACGGCATCCGTTAATGGATCATCGCTTTTGGGTGTACCATACACGAAATATTCCACGGTACCGGTGGCCACATCTTCGGTTCCGTAGGGAGCACATTTGATCTCGGCTTCATCATCGCCTTCTTCCTCTTCTCTTCCCTTTACCATTCTTTTTCTGGGTGGGGTGGCAGCTGTTGCTTGTTCAGGACCACAACGAATTAAATAGTTGGTGGGGTCGTTGACGTAGTTACCATTGACGTAAAAGACTTCCTCTTCAAGGGTTGGTTTGGCAACCGCCCAACAGGTAACTTCTTCCTCTGGTATGGAACATTGAATTAACGCGTATTCGGCCGAGTCGACCGTATACGCTCCGGCATTCACATAATAATAATCAGGGGTGGTGGAGGCGACCGTACTAGCAGAGGTGACACAAGCGGTCTCCGAACAGATAATAAGTTGCTTCGCCTCTTCACCATGTTCATTGATGACGGGATTGGTGGTGGCACCATTACTGACACCCTTTAAATTACCATTGAGGAAAATGGCCTGTTCTTTCACGACGTCAGTGTCAGTAAGCACGGCACAAGTAATTTCACCCTCATCTCCACTACGTTTTCTTGTTCCAGAACCGGTATCCCACACTCCACACTTAATAATGTCATCCGAAATGTCTTCATTAGTCTCGGCACCGGGAGCATTAACATAAAAAGCTGGAACGTCGGCGGTCGCTGTACTAGCAAAAGCCAGACAACCCTTGCTGGCATCAACGCATTGAATCAACTTTTGCGTGGAGGCATTAATGTACAGGTCATTGGCATGTCCTTCCAACAAGGCAAAAGTAATTGCTGGAGTGGTAGCTGGATCATGTTCAAGTTCACGTTTTCTTCTAGTACCGCCAGCAGAGCCATGAGTTACAGACAAGACGGCATCCGTTAATTTATTGTCGCTTTTGGGTGCTCCATACACAAAGTATTCCACGGTATCATCAGCAACATTGGTCGTTCCGTAGGGAGCACATTTGATCTCGGTTTCACCACCACCACCATCGTCTTCTCCTCTTCCCTTTACAATTCTTTTTCTAGGTGGAGTGGTGGTGGTAGCTTCTTGTTCAGGACCACAACGGATTAAATAGTTTTCGGTATCCACGTCGTAATTACCATTGACGTAGAATACTTCTTCTTCCTCTTCAAGGGTTGGCTTGACAACTGCCCAACAGGTAACTTGTTCGGATGCGTTGGTACATTGAATTAACGAGTATTCGGCTGTGCCGATGGTATACGCACCAGCATTGACATAATAATAATCAGGGGTGTTGGAGGCGACATTACTGGCAGAGGTGGTACAAGCGGTCTCGAAACAAATAATAAGTTGCATTCCCTCTTCACCATTAGGATTGATAGTAGTAATTTGAAGATTGCCATTTAAAAAGATGGCATGTTCTTTCACGACGTTATTGTCAGCAAGCACAGCACAAGTAATTTCGGCTTCCTCTTCAGTACGTTTTCCTCTCGTACCACCGGTATCCAACACTTCACACTTAATGATATCATCCAAAATGTCTTTGGTATCAGCACCTGGTGTATTAACATAAAAGGCTGGAACGTTGGCGGTCGCTGTACTAGCAAAAGCATGACAATCCCCAGCGTCACACTGAATCAATTTTTGGGTGAAGGCATTAATGTACAGGTCATTTTCCACACCTGTAACCAAGGCGAAAGTAATATCAGGAGTGGAAGCAGGTTCATCACGTTTTCTTCTTCCGGTGCCGCCTGCTTCACCATGAGTCACCGCGAGAATGGCATCGGTTAACTTTACGTTGGCATCTTCATCGCCGGCTTTAGGTGCACCATACACGAAATATTCCACCGTACCATCTGATTCTGGAGTAGGCGTCGTTCCGTACGGAGTACAGGTGGTAAGGGAGGTACATTTCACCAGGTAATGGGCCGTGTCAAGGTCGTAATTACCATTAATGAAAAACATTTCCGTGCCATTCATGGTGGGTACTTCTACTGCTGAACAAACCGTAGCAATTGTTTCGGTGTCGTAGGTACACTTAATTAACGTAAAGGTTTGTTCTACGTCATCTTCATCGGTAGTAGTATAGTTACCAGCATTCACGTAATATTCATCGTAACCGGTGTCCTCGATAACTCTACTTTCGACAGCTTCACACTTATTACCAGAACAAATAATAAGTTGTTCGGTGGCCGTACTATCAGTATTGGTAACGGCATCGGTACTACTCAAACCATCGCTGACATCCTTCAGGTTACCGTTTAAGAAAACAGAGAATTCGCCGACCTCACCGGCTTCAGTTAAAAGCCAACAAGATACCACGGTATCATTTGTATTCTTCTTTCCACACTTGATGATATCATCTTGATAACTG
>KZ151401.1:0-15504 GCA_002157105.1 Piromyces sp. E2 | reverse complement strand
ATTATTACTATTATTATTATTATTATTATTATTATTATTATTATTATAACCATCTGTTATTATATATTCCAGTAGTTAATATTATAAATAGTGAATTATTATTACTAATAATAATCTACTAAATTATTATCATGAATAATTATTATAAAACCAAAAAAAATTTGACAGAAATAATCGATTCTATTTAGTTATACCATTTTTATGGTTTACTTTTTCTTTCCTTTTCTTTTACTTTTTTTTTTTACTTTTTTTTTTTACTTTTTTTTTTTATTTTCTCTTTCTCTTTTTCCCTTTCTTTTCTTTTACTTTTTTTGTTTTGTTTTGTTTTGTTTTGTTTTGTTGTGTGTTTAAACGAATTATTGGGGAAAAAAAACCAATACATTACCTATTCAGAAATCTTAAAAAAAGTAATAATTTATTAATTTTTTATTTATGTTTGTTTGCTTTTTTTTTTTTTTTGTTGTTGTTGTTGGTGGTGATGTCGGTCAAAAGGAAAAACGATTATTATGCTTTTTTTTTAATTTTTATTTTTACATTGTATTTTTATTTTGTATTTTGAGTCGTTTGTTTTACATACGACATTATCATAAGTGTATGAATCCTACTAATCATCATTTCTTTTTTGTTTATTCCATTTTATTAAAAATTAAAAATAAAAATAAAAATATTCATAGCTGGTAGTACGGAATATTATATCAATTATAATTATGCGGCTACGGATACCACTGATAAAAAAACCGAACTGATTACGTGTAATAGCACGGGCTGCACTTCCGGTCCAAGTCACCGGGGCTATTACTTTGATGCGGGATTTGATGTAGTAGAAATGGATACCACAACCCATACCCATTTAATTTCGTGTAAGAATAACAGTTGTGAAACTTTAGCCGTTGATGACACCAAGGTTGGATATTATCCAGATGCTAGTGATATGACAGAGGCAACGACGGACGACCCAAAAGATAAATATAATAAATTAATTCAGTGTAGTGAGGTAGTAGATGCTGATGGGGAAGTTACTGGATATTCATGTAGTAATGTCGATTCAATCATCGATGGTTACTACATCAATGCCATTGCTAATGCCTCAGATGGATTACAAGAATCTTTAATTAAGTGTGTCACCGAGGGTGAGTCACCCAACACAACTTCCTATTGTACCATTGAAAATGCCTCTGAAAATGATGTTTACTTGAATAATGATGCGTCGGACTCCCTGACAATTATTCAGTGTTATCGTGAAGAGCCCGTAGCTCTGGAAACGACTGGAAAGGGGGTATGTAAAGGATTTACCGGTACCGGTACCGATGATATTCCTGCCTATTATTTAAATGCTGGTAGTACCGGAGAAAGTCTTGATGATGCCATCATCGTTTGTAACGAAACTAGTGGATGTGTGAAAGCCAGCACTATTCCCGTAGAAAATAATGTATTCTTTAACGCCAATCTTAAGGGTACTTTAAATAATAAAACTGGTGATGATTTGATAGAAAATCCAAATCCAAATGACCTCAATCAATTAATTGTTTGTGGGGAGGAGACCTGTGAAAAAATTACGGTTAATATTGCCAATGAAACCGATCCTGCTCTCTTCTATGTCAATGCTGGTACCTATAAAGCAGTGATTGGAGATGCTGCTTCGGCTTCCGATCATTTCTTGATTAAATGTAGTTATGCTGCTGATGGTACAGCATGTTCAGCTGCAACAGGTGCCTTACCAACCGGCATAACAGAACAATTCTATATTAATGGTAATTATGAAAGGGATGGAAGTTACGTTATTCGATGTAACTCCACCGAGTGTACTATTAATACTCCGAATGACGATGCCATCGCTGACGATGTTGAATTTTATGTTAATGGTGCGGCAGAAGGATTTACCGGAGCAATCATTAAAGTTAGTTTCACGGCCCCCGGAACTAGTCGTAAACGTGATGATCCACCAGCAACCGATCCACCTACCATCACTGCATCTTGTAAACTAGTCGATGGAAAAGCGAATGACATTTATATTGACGCCTCCACCACCACCGACCAAGATTTAATTCAATGCTACACTGACGAGGGTGGTGATCCCAGCAGTGTCTGTGCATCCATTGCAAAGATGGCCGGATACTTTATTAATGCAGATCCGGATCTCTCCACCGACCACTACGAACATGATTTAATTCTTTGTGACAATGACGGATGCGGTTACGTCGATGGTGGTGACGATAAAGTCTTTATCAATACGAATTTCTTAGTGGCTTCCATTAACGATCATGGGGATGCCGAGAACCGTTTAATTATTTGTAGTGGAAATGAATGTGAAGCCAAGAACCTTGACACCTCCACCACCGGAAATATATTCTTTGTAAATGGCGCCAATGAATCTGACGACGCTTACGCTGAACTCTTAATTAAATGCACAGGGATAACGGCTTGTACTCCAGAAAGTGGTGCAGAAGACAGTGTGTACCTTAACGGTAACTTTAATGGGGATCCCACCGAAACCGCTATTGTCACCACCGACACCACCCATCAATTGATTCTTTGTAACGATGACGGTACGGATAAAAAATGTACGGGTATGGAGAGTACCACGACTACCTATGAATATTATATTAATGCTGATTTTACTAACGCCGATTCCTTTGACGGTGCCTTAATTTTATTTAATGTACTCTCAACACCACCACAGGTAAAGTTCAATGTAGTACGGATACCACTGTTCCCATTACTTCGAAGGTAACCGAAGTCTTTTATATCAATGGAAACTATGCCAATGACAATAATCAAAAGTACCTTATTCAATGTACTTCAGAAGATACACCAGGTTGTACTCCTTATTCCTCTGGAGCAACCGAAACAGCCGTAGAATATTATGTACATGGTGGTGCAGAGGGTTACACAGATGCCGTTATCAAGGTTACTTTAACGGTCGAATCTCAAGGTACGGATCGAAGACGCGAACCCGACCTCTTTAAACCGAAATCCCTGGAAACGGTGATGGTGGAAGAGGAAGAGGAAGAAGTGACCAGTGAAGTTGTGACCGACATTTTCAATGAAAAACAAATCTTTTCCCTAAACGCCAAAATGAATTTAGGTCTTTCTGGTGCCGGGGAGGAAGAGAGTGATGGCGTCAGAATCGTCAGTACCGGGGAGGAAGAATGGGACGAAGTGAGTATTGCAACAACAGCGACGGTCAAAGTATCCTTTGATTTGATAGACGGGGAGGATAATGATATTTATATTAATGCCTCTGCCGCCCTTCACCTTATTCAATGTCAATCTACCGGTGATCCTGCTGTAGGCGCTTGTGCATCAATTACTGTCACGGGTGATGATTCGATTCCCTTGTATTATGTTAATGCTGGTGCTGATCCGGAAAAAGAGGATTACGAGGGACGTTTAATTGAATGTAAAACGGCGAAATGTGACTATCGGGATGGATCGAAAAATGCTGTATTTATTAATTCCAATTTCAAACCAAGTGACGGCACCGGCAATGGTGACACGGCCAATCGTATTATTATTTGTAGTGATGATGACAGTGGGTATGCTTGTTTAGCCCGGAATGTTTCCTCCTCCTCAAAAAATAAATATTTTGTTAATGGGGCGTATGAATCTGCTTCTGGCAGCTTTGATCATCTTGTAATTATGTGTGAAGGTGACACGGCGTGTATTCCTCTGACTGGAATTGCCGAAGATGCCATATACCTTAACGGAAATTACCATGAAAATCAGGAGGATGATGACGTCACCACCGATACCGAAAATCAATTAATTCTTTGTAGTAGTGAATCTTCCACCCGAAGTTGTACCGCCTTCAAAAGCGATCCCATCCACTATGACTATTATATTAATGCAGATTACACTTATAATGCTTCGGCTACCTCGGATCAATTTGCCAATGCTCTTATTAAATGTACAAAGGGTCCAGACGGTCAGGTAAGTTGTGACGAAGATACTCCAGGAATTGACGTCTCGACGGTAACCGAACTCTTCTACATCAACGGTAATTACGATCATGATGATAATAAAATGTATTTAATAAAGTGTTCTTCCCAATCCAATGAAGAAGGTTGCCGTGTCGCTGGTACGGCACAGGCCTCTTTATCCGAAAAGACCATAGAACACTATGTTCATGGAGGTGCCAATGGTTTAACGGATGCCGTCATTGAAGTGACCACCGAGGAAAACCCGACAAGAAAACGTACTGGTACCGGTTATAGGGCGAAGCCTACGTTGATTGAAGCCGTACCGGTTAATAGTATTTATCTCAACAGTTCCGGTAATGTATTAATTCAATGTCTATCTACCGGATGTCAATCTTATACCGATTCGGCATGGGATAATGATAAATTAAAATATTATGTGAATGCAGCCTTGGTGGAAGGAAATGAATTCCCCGATCATCTTATTAAATGTTCAGCAACGGCTGGTAGTAATTGTGAATTAATAGACGGAGGCAGCCACAATGTGTATATCAATAGTAATCATGCTACCGCCGCAACCGATGGTGATACGGAAAATCAATTAATTATCTGTTACGACCAACGATGTAGAGTGGAAATGGTGACGTTGAAAGAAGCCGATCATGCCGTATACTATGTCAATTCTGGTGATTACACCGACACCGATAAATACGCCCTAATTAAATGTACCTACGCTGCTAGCGGCACCACATGTCAACCAGACAAAGTTACCCTGGGAACCGAAACTCCCACCGACGTATTCTATATCAATAATAATGGCGATAAAGATGGCCATTACCTGATTGAATGTAGTGCCATCAACACCTGTACCATCTACATAAACTCAGGAGCAGTGAAAAATAGTATTGAACACTATGTACATGGTGCGCCAAATGGATCAGATTTTACCGATGCGGTGATTGAATGTCCCGTAACAAATGTAGTTCTGGCAGAAGATGGTGAAACGGTTACCGGTGTCACTACCAATTGTACGTTTGTTGATACACCAGAGGCCAACTTTATGTATATTAATAGTGCCGATGGTAATTTAATTCAGTGTTACGGCACCGCCGAATGTGTTGCCTATAGCAATGTAGGAGGCAGCGACACCGCTCCAGTGTATTACGTTAATGGAAATGGCAGTAGTTCGGATACGAGCTACCATGGCCTTTTAATTGAATGTAAAGGGGCTGGACAATGCATTGAATACGATCATGGTGCCAATCATAAAGTCTTTATTAATGCCAATTACCACGACAGCTCAGATCAAAATGCCAATGGAGATGACACGAATCGTTTAATTATTTGTAATCAAGATGCCTCGGATTCCAAAGCTAAATGTGAATTAAAGAATGTAACCGTCGGTAGTGGTAAAAAGACCTTCTTTGCTAATGCCGCTTTCGACCAAAATGCCGACTACGCCAGTCTTTTGATTCAATGTTCGGAAAGTGGAGCGTGTACTTCGGAGGCAGGAGGAGAAGATAGGGTGTACCTTAACGGTAACTTTAATCGGGATACCACCACCGATACTGTCACCACTGATACCGTCAATCAATTAATTATTTGTAATGACGGCCGGTGCCAGGTAGAAAAGAGTAAAATCACGGAAGGTTATGAATATTACATCCATGCTAATGTCGATGCCGCCACCACTGCCTTGACCGAGGGTCTGATTAAATGTGAACCCAACCCTGACCATGATAATAAAATTGAATGTGATGTGTATGATGCTAGCCTACCTGCCGGCGTTGACTCACTTTTCTATATAAATGCCAATGGGCCTAATGATTTAACAAAATATTTAATTATATGTACCTCTGATGATGGTTGCACTGGATATGCGAATGCCAATGAGGCGGATGGTGACGTTCAATATTTTGTTCATGGAGGTCAGGCCAGCATCGCCGATGGTGTTATCAAGTGTTCACTGAAAGCCATTCCTGATGATGGTAATAACGGAATAACCGGTGACTGTAAATTCTTTGAAGCGAATGTGGCCAATAATATCTTTATTAACGGACACGATAAAAACCTAATTCAATGTTATTCGGATGTCGACGGTACCACTTCTACTTGTGTAGCCGTAACCACCGGTGCTCTCTTAGGTACCACGGACATTCCAACCTATTTTGTCAATGCAGATGATACAGTGACGGTTGATTCTCGTATTATTGAGTGTCAAGGAACCGGTCAATGTTCCCCTCACCCCGGTGACAATGAAGATGTTTTCTTCAACGGAAACGTATTCGACGACACTGCTAATGCCAATGGCGAAGAAGACATGCCATTAATTATGTGTACAGCGGAGGAATGCCAAACCATTAGTAGTTCGGTGGAAAATGGTTCGGTATATTATGTCAATGCAGGAGCGTATACGGATAGTAATAGTGAAAATAATAAACTTATTAAATGTACCAATGATGGTGGTGGTATTGAATGTGTTAATGATATTGTTAAACTTAGTACGGGCCAATCCCCTGAAACGGTATATTATATTAATGGAAACTATGTTAATGGTAATTACTTGCTGGAATGTGTATCCCTTACCGAATGTTCACCTTACGGTGGTGAAAGAAAACCAGCCGCTACGGATGTGGAACACTACGTTCATGGCGCGGTCGGTGACAATGGTTTAACGGATGCAATCATTGAAGTTACCTTTGACAGTGGTAGTGGTAGTAAGAAACGTTCCACCGATCATGCCGTCCCCTCTCTAATTACGGGAAAAGATAAATATATTTATATTAATAGTGCCACCGACGGTATTATTCAATGTCAAGGGGATAAATGCATACCCATCACCCATGGTTATTCTGTGACCTTTTTGGACGAACAACCCAGTCATTATTTGAATGCGGCTTTGGCAAAGGAGGATCCGGATGATGCCAGTAAAATTGTTAGTGAGAATGACGCCTATGCCAATCTACTTATTCGTTGCACGGCCACCAACAAATGTCAATTAATGAATGGAAATGCCTATGATGTCTTCCTCAATGCCAACTTTATTGAAACCGGTACGGAAGGAGACACCGATCATCAATTGATTGTTTGTAGTGGTGGTGGTGGTGAAAGTTCGGAATGTCAATTAACCGAAATTGATCTTTCCACCGCCACGAATCCTTCGGTTAACTACTATAAAAATGCTGGAAAGTATGTAGGCGTTGATGGTGATGATGAATATACCATTGTTCATCCTCTTATCCTTTGTACACACGATGATTCTGCTTCTAAGACGACCTGTGCACCAGAATCAGTAACAATGGGATCCGGACAACCCAGCGACGTCTTCTACATCAACAGTAATTACGGTGAGGATGCTCCATTCGACGTAACCAACTATTTAATTCGTTGCACCACCACCGAAAAATGTATCACCTATTCCAGTAAAAGTCCCATTCCAAATTCAAATGAATACTACGTTCACGGTGGACAAAACGCATTTGCAGATGCAGTGATTACCTGTACTGTGAATGAGGATAGTGTGGTGAGTGATTGTAAATTTGTGGATACTCCAGCTGAAAACACTATGTATATCAATAGTTCCGGTGGTAATTTAATTCAATGTACCAATGATAGTTGCCATGCCTTTAAGGGAGTTGTGGGAAGTACTGGCATTCCAGCTTACTATGTTAATGGAGCAGGGGTAAGCGACAATACAGACTATACCAAACTGTTAATTCAATGCAAGGGTAATGGAAAATGTATTGAGTTTGGCGGAGAGGACGATGATTTCACCAATAACGTCTTCCTTAATAGTAATTATCATGACGCCTCCATCACGAATAATAATCCAAATCCCGATGGAGATACGGAGAATCGTTTAATTATTTGTAGTTCCAACGGTACCAATGCTTCTTGCCAACCCACTAATATAGCGGTAGAAGAAGGCAGTAAGTATTACCTGAACGGGGGTTCCCTTAATCTCAAATCCTATGTCAATATCTTAATTCAGTGTGATCCAGAAGGCCCCTGCACCCTCACCAACGGAGCAAATAATAATGTGTATCTTAATGGTAATTACATCATGGATTCAACAGCAACAACAGCCGAAACCGACGACACCTATCCGTTAATTATTTGTAGTGATTCCTTTACCGATGACCCCGACGTCAAATGTAAATGGAGTGAAAGTCATTTAGACGATTCCGATTTGACGTATGAATACTACGTTAATGCTGGAAAATACACTGATGATACCGGCCTCACCTATTCGTTAATTCGATGTGATAAAGATGATAGCCAGACCCCAGCCATCACTTGCAGTCATGCCGAGGTCAGTTTGGGAGAAGGAAGTACCCCAGAAGTTTTCTATATCAATGGCAACTATGGTAATGATGGAAAGTACGTGATTCGTTGTCCCGACCACGACAACTGTTTCATCTATTCCAATGCCAGAGCAACCGCCAATTCCATTGAATATTATATTCATGGTGCGCAAACCGAATTCACAGATGCCATCATCCAATGTGAAATAAATGAAGCCAGTACTGTGGAAGAGAGT
This sequence comes from Piromyces sp. E2, assembly GCA_002157105.1. Lineage (NCBI taxonomy): Eukaryota > Fungi > Neocallimastigomycota > Neocallimastigomycetes > Neocallimastigales > Neocallimastigaceae > Piromyces > Piromyces sp. E2. The sequence goes on along the minus strand of KZ151401.1, from coordinate 7,047 downwards.
TGCACCTTTACGGAAGATACCGACGCCGGATTTGTATATATCAACAGTACCGATAACAATCTGATTCAATGTTTCACCGACGATAGTTCCCGTAATCAATGCCTTTCCTTTGATGGCGTTCTCGGCAATAATACGGTGCCGGCATACTTCATCAATGGTAACCCCGACAATTCCGAATCGGATTACACCCATCTCTTAATTAAATGTACGGGAAGTGGCAAGTGTAGCTTGTTCAATGGAAGTGACCAAGGCGTCTACATCAACAGCAATTTCCATGATACGTCAGTGACCTACACCACCGAAGATCCCGACCCCAATCCCAATGGTGATGATCAACGTCTTATTATTTGCCAGGAATCTCAGTGTACCAAGCCAGATATTACCCCACCAGCCGGTAAAAATACGTATTATATGAATGCAGGAGCCGTGTCGTCTAAATCATCCACCTACACCCATCTTTTAATTCAATGTCCGGAAGAGGCCACTGCTGCCTGCGTACCAGACTCTGCCGAAGAAGATAACGTCTATCTTAACGGTAATGTTGATGTCGATGGATTCCACCTCATTAATTGTCATCAAAAGGAATGTATCGGGGTGGCCGAATCGGTGGATAAGGAGGTTTACTATATTAATTCGGGGGCCTCTGCCGATACCCCTCTCACCGATACCCTTATCAAATGCTGTTCTGATGGTTGTGCCGAAGAAGATATCACCGGCACCGTGGATGGTACCACCGTCACTGAAGTATTCTACCCCAACCACAATTACGGTGAACAACTTGACCCAGTTAACTATCTGATCAAGTGTAATGTCACGGAGGGTTGCGTTCCCTACGGAACCGTAAAACCAAAGGAAACGGTCATTGAACATTACATTCACGGCGCTCAAACCGAATTAAGCGATGCCGTGATTCGCATTTCCTTTGCCAAACCCACGGCAAAACGTGCCGTAAATACGGTTGCTGAGGTGACGTTGGTCGAGGATGCCGAAGCCAATGATATTTACATTAATAGTTCGGATGGTCAGTTAATTCAATGCTACGACGATGGATGTTCGGCCTACACCAGTGGAGGAGAAGAAGGCCAACCGGTATTCTATGTCAATGCTGAAAATAAAAACGCCGAAACCGAAACGTACGACAATCGCCTCATTCGATGTGATGCCACGTGTCAAGAAGTGGGAGGAAAGGTGAACCAGGTTTACTTGAATGCCAACCTCTTGGAGGCCAACAAAAATCCTAATGGAGACGCGCAAAATCAATTAATTATTTGCCAGGGAAATCAATGTACAGCGACTGAAAATGCCGTGGAAGCCGACAAATCCGAATATTATGTGAATGCAGGAGCGTATCAGGCCAATCGGTTAGTCGATACGTTAATTGAATGTACCAATGACTCCGGCATCACTTGTACCACCAAAGATATAAGTGATAAGATTGACGGCGGCCAAGTCCAGGAATTATTCTACATCAATAAAAACTATGATACGGAGCATGACGCACAGAATTATGTGATTAAATGTGATCAGGGTAAGGGATGTGTCCCCTTCACCACCGAATCCACCACCACCAAAACTAACGAATACTTTGTTCACGGAGGTAAAACGACGACCTTGGACGATTCCCTGATTCAATGTGTATTTGAGGAGGAGGGAGGAGTGGCCAGTTGTAGCACGGATCAAGAATTGACTGGCGCTGCTGAACACCAAATCTATTTGAACGCTGCCAATGCCCAACAAATTATTCGTTGTACGACCAGTGATGGTTGTTTTGCTGCTGACACGGCACCCACCGACAAAAGATCCGAATTCTATATGAATGGAGATGACCTGGCCGAACGTGTGGAAGATGCCGGTGAACGTAAAGCCAACTCCTTAATTAAATGTTCCATTAATGCCAAAGCCAAAACCAAAGCCAAGACCTGTGAAGTCGTCAGCGTAGGCGAAGACGATGGAGATGAAGGAAACAAGGTGTATAGAAATGCCAACTATTTGGAAACCGCCGATACCACTCATCCCCTGATTAAATGTACCGGGGGAACGTGTCAATTGGGTGAAAGTGCGGCCACCGAACAACTCCCTGAATATTACCGAAATGCCGATGATACGTTTAAGGAGGTATTAAAGGAAGATATCATTGAATGTACCAGTAAGGATAATACGATTACGTGCACGCCAATCAATGCTAACGCCAATGACGTCTATGTGAATTCCGATTTTGGCGATACCAATGCCAATCCAGTTCTGGCTTGTTCCGCTCAAAAGGGATGTGTAGAGGCAGGCGCTTCCGGAGATGACAGTAGTTTTGCCTATTTCGTTAATGCTGGTAGCCTCTCCTCCAATCCACTGGAGGATACGTTGATTGAGTGTCATGAGGGATGTTCGGTAGTTCCGGCAGGAGAGGATGATTACTACATCAATGCTTTGGATCCCTCTCACCTCATTCATTGTACCGAAAAGGATGGTTGTACCACTCGAAAGAGCAATGCCACCACCAAGAGTAAAGAAATCTTCCTGAACGCCAGTGATCTCAAGAAAAATGAGGATGAACATGAACATGTTAATGATCTGATTATTTGTACCAATAATGCTGGTCAAGTGGAATGTGTCCCTGGTGATGGAGATGACAATGGTATTTATGTCAATGCCGGTGGACCCGGAGAAATTATTCAGTGTTCGAAGGGGGAACCGTGTAAAAAAGTTCCTATGACTAGATCGGATAGCGATGAGACCCCGTACTACTTTATCAATAGTGATCCACTTAGTAAGGAAGATGGACCTCTGGTGAATGATCTCATCAAGTGTCGTACGGTAAAGTCAAAAGTAAGTTGTGATGTCGTCAGTGGTAATGATGGTGACATTTATTTGAATGGTAATGCCTTAAATGACAGTGAACATCATCAATTAATTAAATGTACCGAGGAGGGTTGTGTCACCTTTGCCAGTGAAGCTTCCGACACCACTCCTCCCGAATACTACGTCAACTCTGGTAGTTACCTCCCCGAAAAATTGAACGACACCTTGATTGAATGCAAATATGAAAATGAAGTGGTTGGTTGTGCCATCACCACCGCCCAAGAAAATGATATGTATGTGAATTATGCCGACAGTAAGTTACAATCTCCCTTAATTCAATGTCAAAAATCCGGGTGTAAGATTCGAGCTAGTTCTGCCGAGCCTGGAAATAAGGAATACTATAAGAATGCCGGGGATAAGGAAAGCGAAGGAGATCTCATCTACGACATGATTGAATGTGCCGTGTCCGACGATGATGGAGTATCGTGTGTGGAAATCCCTGAAATTCAACCAGGTCTATATTTGAATGCCAACTACAATGAAAAAGGCGACACCCATCAATTAATTGAGTGTACCGTCGATAATGGTTGTCAGGGTATTCAGACCTCGCTCGATAAAACGGTTCAGTATTATGTGAATGCCGAAGTGGACGGAATCGATGGAGCCATCATCTACTGTAGTAATAAGCGATGTGAAAAGCAGACACCATCGGGCATTCCAACCTATTATGTTGGCCAGGACAAAGAACTCAATGGATTAATCGAGTGTAAGGGAGAATCGCTGACCAACGCCGGATGTTCCCTGTCCCATGCCTTTACTTCCTCTGGATACTACTTAAACGATGGGTATAACAAAGCACAAAATCAAACCATTCTCTGTGACTCTGAGGAAGGTTGCACCACCCTCAAGGTGGAACTTGGTTACTACGTCAATGCCGGTGATGCCGAAAATCCTATTATTCGATGTGATACCGAAAATGCCGAATGCTCGGCCCAAAAGGTAGAATGTCCGGCCAGTGATGCTGAGGCTACCTCAGGTGATTACTGTTACAGTGACGGTCAATTGAAATTCTATCCGGTGGGTAATGCCACAGCTATTATGGCTACCAGATCCGAAGATCTCTATACCTATGCCACGATTCCCGGGGATGGATTCCCTGGTATTAAAAAAGATACCAGTACTCTTTTCAAGGTTTCCTACTACTACATCAATCGCTTCTTCCAAAGTGGTGTGGTGGTCGTGGATAAGAATGGTAAATTAATGGATTCCCTGGACACCGATCAATACGACACCAATCTCTATGATTGTGTGGACGCCACCAAGACCTGTACCCTTCGTCCTGGTTGTACCCCATACACCTACATGTATGATGCCGAAAATAAACGAGCCTTATTCTGTAATGAGTATGAACGGTTGAAACAAGCCGAATTTACTGGCTATGTCGTTGATGGTAATCGTGCCATCGGTACTGCCCATCCCTACCTCATTCGTTGTGAACAAAATGGTAAGAAGTGTGTTACGGGACGTCCAAAGATCCTTTCCTACTACGAAAATAATGGTTATGACAGCGGAACGAAGAGTCTCATTGAATGTGCTAATAATAATTGTGACACCGTCGCAGCCGATGTTGGATTCTTTGTAGGACATGATGGTGCTGGTATTATTCAATGTACCACCAGTACTTCTTGTAACTACTCTCCAGCCAAAGGAGAAATTCGTTACCTCAATGCCGGTTCCAACAAGGCTTCCTATGCCATTATTAACTGCTCGAAAAAGATGGGAATGTATGTTTGTCTAACCGAAAAAGCCCGTATTGGTTATTACTTGACGTATAGTAATGAACGTTTAATTCACTGTTCCAATCCAAGTACGTGTGAAGAAATTACACCTACGGCCAACTACTATGATAATGCCGTTTCCAGTGGTGGTAGTGATAGTCTTATTAAGTGTGAAGAAAGTGGTGCCACCGTTATCTGTAAGATTGAGGCATCGCATACCGGTTTCTACATGTCTGCCCTTTCTAACATCTTAATTCGTTGTGTACTGGGAGCAAAGTGTAAAACAATGGTGGTCAAGAATGGTATTTTCCGTGGTGCCCTCAAGAGTCACACTGATAACAGTAAACGTGTGGATGAGGAATCCCTTTTGAATGAAGTGGCGAACGTTACCACGGATGATACTTGGACCGCTTCCGACACCCCCGATCCACAAGAAGTACGCCATGTCGCCAGAGATGAAGAAGTGTATGGTATTATTCGTTGTATCGCTGGTAAATGTACTTCTCTTTCACCAGAAGAATTAGCCGTCATCCCGGTATGTGAATTCAATAACAACAAATGTTACATCACCCTGGAATATGCCATGACTAAATCAGCCGCCACCACTCTTTCTGCTGGTAACATTTGTACCAATGCGGATCGTTCCATCTTCTATTTCGCTACCGATACGGTAGTGGTGAAGCCCAATGTCATTTCCGGTGTCACTTCTACCTACGTCTACACCACCACCAATTCCAACTGCCTTGAAGTCAATGATTCCTACAACGATATGTACTTCACCGTCGGACCTAACATTTACCTTTTGGATCAGGGAAGTGTCCTTCAATTCTACGAGGAAGGCTACTATTTCATTAATACCGCCACCAATACGTTAGTCAATGAACATTCCATAGAAGCGTACAACGATGAAAATGTTAAGTTGTATCATTGTGATGGTAGTGCTTGTCGTGTGGTTAATAAACCTACCACCATCACCTACTTTACCGATGCCAATAAACGAATCATGAAATATGACGTTCAAAGTGAATCGTATTCCTTTGCCTACGAAAAAGATATCATTTGTATCTTTGCCAATAACAAGTGTACGCCTAATGCCGATCTCAAGGGACGTGAATTCTGTGTGACGTACAAGGGTGAATTAGCCTTGGCTCGTTCCGATATTAAGAATCGTGAAACCGGAGAATGTTTCAAGACCTCCAGTATCAAAAATGCGATTTACGGCCTTTCCCAACATCTGTATACCATGATGGCTTATCAAGCCAGCATGGTTCAAGAATCTGGTTACTACATCGTGAACCTCTCCACCAATACCACCGTACAAAATATCAACCTCAAGGGACGTAATAATAATTTGGTGTTGTACGGTTGCGTTAATAATAGCTGTAAGGAATATGAACCGGAATCCGATACCTATTACTACGACGAACGAGCCAAAATGATCTACCGTTATGAAAATGACGTCTGGCGTTCACCTGCAGTCAGTGGTTATGCTTTGGTGGCCACCGATCCAACGACAAAACATATTTACCCCTTCAGCAGACAACAAGATTCCGTCACTCTCGGTGATCCCGTGGACTACGGCTACCATTACACGATCGATGGTGAAATGTATCACTGTAGCAGTAATTCTGAAAATGGAAAATGTCATCCGATTGAAGACACCGGTTATTACTTTACCGAAGCCGGTGAAGTGTACTATTGTATCTATGATAGTGAACAACGTGAACCAACCGAATGTACTCGACAAGTTTGTGCCAGTGGACAATACTACTATTTGAATGATAGGTACTACCGTTGTGAATCTGGTTCGGTTTTAACGCCAGTTCGTTCCAAATACTGTTCTTTCCATGAAGAGGTTATTGTGAACTTCCCCGTTGCCCTCACCACCGACTACCCCGATAATGTCAAGAAGGCTATGGATGAAATTCAACATAACAACAATTCCACCAGTATTGTGACCCGTCGTACCAAAAACTTCCTTAGCTCTGTCTCGGGTATCTTCACCAATTGTACCTATGATGTGGAAGAAACCACATCGACCTTTGACCTCGTGTGTATCAATAACTATGTTTCCGTGGATAAGAATTCCAATGAAGTGAAGATTTGTTCGGTGGAACAATTGGGTTATGTGGAATGTGTGGAGGATGAAGAAAATCCAAATAAATGTCATGTCAGTGCCGCATGGCTTGCCTACCTTACCCCATCCTTCTTATCCACTCTTCTTCTTGCCATCATTCTTTCCCTGTTTAATGCTTTGATATAAATGATTTAGTTCAACACATCAACCCTATATCAAAAGATTAAATTTAAAATAATAATTTATACATATATATATACTAATTTATATATATATGTATGATACCAATAAAGAAAAAATACATACAATTTCTATTTTCTTTTTTTTTTTTCTATTTCTATTATCTCTATTTTTTTCAATACCTTTTTTTTGCAACATATAAATATAAAAGAAAAAAAA
>KZ151387.1:0-16927 GCA_002157105.1 Piromyces sp. E2 | reverse complement strand
AAATAAAAAGATAGACGATTTATTTTTTTATTAACTTATATTATTTATTAATTTTAAATTTTATAATAGAATTTAAAATTATATTACAATAGGAAAATCTCAAATAGAATACAAAATTTTAGTTAATAATATTTAATATTTATATACATATATTCAACAATAAAATAAACATTCATATTTTATTATTTCATTTTTTCCTGACTCTATTACCTTAACTTATTTTATTTAAATATTTAATTTTATTATATTTTTTTTTTATATATAAATATATATACAATGGAGAATATTAATTACAGTTTTCAAGTTGATATAAGCAATGAACTTCAAGCTTTACTACAAATTTTAAGTGAAAAAGAGTGTTATATAAATCAAAAAAATGAAATACAACGAATCGTAGAAATTGAAAATATTAAAGATTCAGAAAAGTCAAAACTTTTAGATATATTATCTTATTTATTATTACAGTCGGATTTAACATTTGAAATTTTACATTTATTCCGAAGCATTGCAATTGAGCTTGTGGCTCGTTGGATTATAAAATTAGAAAATGAACCATATTGTTTACAACAGAATGATGGTGAAAGACCACCAAAAAGAAATAGTAATGGTGACCAAATTGAACCAGAACATTTAATGGATATAGATGAAGTTACAGGAACTGAGGACAATTTATCATACAATGAAAATGAAAAATATATTCTTGCTTTTTCAAAAATATTAATTACTTTACCTCAAGTTAAAAGTTTTGCATTATATATTTTAGGTGTTATCGATGTTACTAAAGAATTAAACCAAATTATAAAATTAACTAAAAACAATTTAGATAATTCACTTGATAAAATAAAAGAAATATTATGCTCTTTATATCGTATTACTTGTCAAATTCCATATTATGAATTAAAAAATCTTTGGGATAGTAGTGTTTTATATTCTTTTTTAGATATTAAAAATAAAGAAGTTCAAGTATATACCATTTTTATTCTTTCAAAATATCTTAATTTATCCAGTGTTGAACAGGATAAACTTATTGCTAAATACCTTTCTTCAACAGCTACAAACCAAGATATATTGAAGATGGAGCCAGACCTTTCAAAACTTATCTGGTTAAAGGAAACCGAACTTAATACTAAAGAACAAGCAACCATGTTTATAAAAAACAATAGATCAACCAAAGAGTCATCAGTTATTCCATTTATCATTGAAAGTCACAATTTATGTAAAATTATAACAGATATTTGTGGAGTTTTATTACCAAATCTTTCTTCATTAACCCCTGCTAATAAATCCATCCAATTAAATGAATCTCGTCATACAACCATTGCCGAAGATAGACTTATTCTTACTCCAACCACCAGAAATAATCTTCATTCAATCGCATTTGCTTTATCTATTGGTTCACCGATTTTACTTGAAGGTGTTTCGGGTTCTGGTAAAACTTGTCTTGTTGAAGAAATGGCTCACTTAACTAATCATGAAGATTTGATTACTATTCATTTGGGTGATCAAACAGATTCTAAAGTTCTTTTAGGTACTTATGTATGTACAAATATTCCAGGTCAATTCCGTTGGCAACCTGGTGTTTTAACTACAGCTGTTACCGAAGGACGTTGGATTTTAATTGAAGATATTAATCTGGCTCCATTGGAAGTCATTTCTGTTTTAATCCCACTTTTGCAAACCCGTACTCTTTTTATACCAAGTAGAGGTGAAAAAATTAAAGCTGCGGATGGATTCCAAATTTTTGCAACTCAAACTTTACAGATTTCTTCTAACGGTATTCTCACTAAGAAAAGCAATGATAGTATTAGTGAAAATTTATGGACTCAAGTCCGAGTACAACATTTAAGTTTAGATGAAATTCGTCAAGTACTAACTCAAAAGTACCCATCTCTTTTGAGAATTATACCAGCTATTGTTAATACAACAGATGTCATTATTAATCACTGGAAAGAAATTATGCTTTCTTCACATATTGGCAATAGATTATTATCTCTTAGAGATATTATGAAATGGGCTTTTAGAATTAATCAACTTATTCAACTAGATCATGATACCGGAAATTATACAGTCGATCAAGATACCATTCAAAAAATATTTTTGGAAGCCGCCGATTGTTTTACGGCCATGATTCCTCAACCAGAAGCTCGTATGAAAATTTTAACTATCATTGGAGAAAAATTAAATCTTTCTCCTCATTCTATCGAATATATAGTCAATAATTATAACCCGGAATTAAAGGAAGAATCACATACGGTGACTATTGGTCGTGTTAATCTTCCTGCTCATCAATACCATAAAGAAAAGCAATTATCTTCAAAAGGTGCCTCTAAAAGTATCTTTGCTCATACCGTTCATTCCTTACGTACCTTGGAAAAAATTGCCGTTAGTACCTACTTGAAAGAATCTGTTCTTTTAGTTGGGGAAACAGGTGCTGGTAAAACTACTATTGTACAATATTTAGCCGAGTTATTAGGTCAAAAATTAGTAGTCGTTAATTTAAGTCAACAAAGTGAAAGTTCCGATTTATTGGGTGGTTTTAAACCAGTAGATGTACATTTATTAGTATCTATTATTCAGGAAAAATTTATTCAACTTTTTAGCGATACTTTCCCAACAAAGAGTAACAAAGCTTTCATAGATTCTGTGAAAAAAGTTATTTCACGAAAAAAATGGGAAAAATTAATTGTTGCCTATCGTAATGCCATTCAGATGTCCAAGAAACTTTTCAAAAAAAGACAAGAAAAGAATGCTAAAAATTCATCGTCGGAAGATAATACCCATAATAAAAAGATGAAAAAGTCTGAATCTCAAGCCAATCTTGAAAAGGCTTGGAAACAATTTGAAAAGGATGTTGATGAATTTGAATTGCAATATGAACAAATTAAGGGTAACTTTTTATTCTCCTTCATTGAAGGTTCTTTAGTTAAAGCAATTCAACAAGGCTATTGGATTCTTTTGGATGAAATTAATTTGGCTTCTTCTGAAACTTTGGAAAGTTTAAGTGGTTTATTACAAGGTGCTGAAGGTTCTATTATTCTTACCGAGAGAGGTGATACCCATCCAATTAAACGTCATCCAAATTTCCGAATCTTTGGTTGTATGAATCCTGCTACTGATGTCGGTAAAAAGGATTTACCCCCAGGTTTAAGATCTAGATTTACCGAATTTTATGTGGATTCTCTTGATATATATAAGGAAGATTTAACTCAAGTGGTTCATCGTTATTTGGAAAAATTCGTTGGATCCGACCAAACCATTTCCCAACAAATTGTTGAATTCTATTTTGAAGTTAAGAAAGCTTCTAAAATGAATTTGTATGATGGTGCCAATCATAGACCTCATTTCAGTATGCGTACTTTAACACGTTCTCTTTCTTATGCAACTCAAATTGCCCCTGTTTATGGTTTAAAGCGTTCTCTTTATGAAGGTATTGTCATGACTTTCTTAACTCAATTGGATGCTAAATCGGCAAGTTTTGTCGACGCTCTTGCAAAAAAGTATATTCTTGCCAATATGAAGACTAATGAAATTAATACTTTCTTAAAGCAAATTCCCAAATGTCCTTCCACTGATTCCAGTAAATATGATCTTTTCCAAAGTTTTTGGTTGGAAAAGGGTGAATTTGAATCACCAGAAGATGATGATTATATTAAAAAATATATCATTACCCCCTCTGTTGAAAATAATATGAAAAATTTAGCTCGTGCGATATACTCCAGAAAATTCCCCGTTTTAATTCAAGGTCCAACTTCTAGTGGTAAAACGAGTATGGTGGAATATATTGCAAGAAGAACTCATCATCGTTTTGTTCGTATCAATAATCATGAACATACTGATTTACAAGAATATTTAGGTATGTATGTTTCTGATTCTTCTGGTCAATTAGTATTTCAAGAAGGTGTTTTAGTTGAAGCTTTAAGAAAAGGTTACTGGATTGTTTTGGATGAATTGAATTTAGCGCCAACTGATGTATTGGAAGCATTGAATCGTTTGTTAGATGATAATCGTGAATTACTTATTAATGAAACTCAAGAAGTTGTTAAACCACATCCTCACTTTATGCTTTTTGCTACCCAAAATCCATCTGGTTTATATGGTGGTAGAAAAGTTCTTTCCCGTGCATTCAAAAACAGATTCTTGGAATTGAACTTTGATGATTTTCCAGAAAATGAATTGGAACAAATTTTGGAACAACGTTGTCAAATCCCTCCATCCTATTGTAAAAAATTAGTTATTGTATATAAGGAACTTCAACAAGTCCGTCAAAAGACGCGTATGTTTGAAGGTAGACATAGTTTTATCACTTTAAGAGATTTATTTAGATGGGCAGAAAGACATGCTATGGGATACCAAGAACTTGCACAGGATGGTTTTATGATTTTAGGAGAAAGAATTAGAAAGGAATCCGAAAAAGCTGTTGTGAAACAAATTATTGAAAAGACAATGAAGGTAAAGTTGGTTGAAGAAAAGATTTATGATTGTGAATCTATTCCCGATTTTACTAATTGTATTAAGACTATTGAAAATCCTTCGGAACCCCTGGTTTCTGATGAAGCAATTCAAGAATTTAAAAAGGTAGTATGGAATAAGGCCATGAAACGTTTATTCACTCTGGTATCGAAATGTATTCAACATCAAGAACCTGTTCTTTTAGTAGGTGAAACTGGTTGTGGTAAGACAACTGTTTGTCAAGTATTGGCTGCAATTCGTAATCAAAAATTACATATTGTTAATTGTCATCAACATACTGAAACCTCTGATTTCCTTGGTGACCAAAGACCACATCGTGATAAGGAAAGAAATATGGCTAAAGCTAAGAATGAAATGATTAATTTCTTAACCGCACATTTTCCCGAAGAATATCAATCGGAAGCGTTACATGCTATGGAATTTATGGATATACTTAAACTTTTTGAATCAAAGACGAAAAAGTCTGCTTTTACAGATGAAGAAACCCTTCAAGAAATTTCGAGAATTAAAGGAGACATTACAAAGGCTAGAACTTTGTTTGAATGGAAGGATGGTCCATTAATTACCGCCATGAAACAGGGTGATATGTTCTTATTAGATGAAATTTCATTAGCTGATGATTCCGTTCTTGAACGTTTAAATAGTGTCCTTGAACCCAAGAGACAATTAGTTCTTGCTGAGAAGGGTGGTAAAAATGTTGAAGAAATTGTTGCGAATAAAAACTTTTTATTCTTAGCTACTATGAATCCTGGTGGTGATTATGGTAAGAAAGAATTATCTCCTGCTCTTCGTAATCGTTTTACCGAAATTTGGGTTCCACAAATTGTCGATGATGATGATTTATTACAAATCATGAGCCAAAACTTATCTACAGAAGCTATTCAACCTTTCGGTAAACAAATATTAAACTTTGTTCACTGGTTCTCAAACGAAGTTAATAAAGGTCGTACCATTTTCAGTTTAAGAGATATTCTTTCCTGGATTAACTTTATTAATTTAACTCATGAAATTATTACTCCAGAAATTGCCTTTTTACATGGTGGTTCAATGGTATTTTTGGATGGTTTAGGTATCAATCCAATGTTAGGTGTTAGTACCACTGGTTTAGATGATGGTAAATTCCGTAAATCATGTGAAAAGAAATTAGCTTCCTTTGCCTATATTAATGATCAAATTCCAAAGAAAGATCTATCTCATGCTTTAGAAATAACGAATGCTGATATTATTAGTAATGATGAAATTTTCGGTATCTATCCATTTACTATTCCAAAAGGAAAATATCCGTCTAAACAAGTTAAATTTGATTTCAAGGCTCCAACTACATTAAAAAATACTATGCGTGTATTGAGAGCTCTTCAATTAAAGAAGCCTATATTATTAGAAGGTAGTCCTGGTGTGGGTAAGACAAGTTTAATTTCTAATTTAGCTTCTGTTTCAGGTCGTAAATTAGTGAGAATTAATTTGTCAGAACAGACTGATTTAATGGATTTATTTGGATCTGACTTACCCGTTGAAGGTGGTAGTAGTGGAGAATTTTCATGGAGAGATGGTCTTTTCTTGAAGGCAATGCAAGAAGGTGATTGGGTTTTATTGGATGAACTTAATCTTGCTTCTCAATCTGTTTTAGAAGGTTTGAATGCTTGTTTGGATCACAGAGCAACTGTTTATATTCCTGAATTGGATAAAACTTTTTCCTGTTCTCCGGAATTTAGAGTCTTTGGTGCTCAGAATCCACAACAACAAGGTGGTGGTAGAAAAGGTTTACCAAAGTCTTTCTTGAATAGATTTACTCAAGTTTATGTTGACCAATTAGGTATGAATGATTTACTTTGCATTAGTCAAAGCTTATACCCAGATATTGAAAAGGATCTTATTGAAAAAATGATCAAATTTAATTGTCGTATGCATGAAGATACTATGATAAACTATATTTTTGGTCGTAAGGGTGCTCCATGGGAATTCAATTTACGTGATGTTTTTAGATGGATTGATTTGACTCGTAGTTGTCCATTTTCTCGTGCCTTTGATCCAACAGAATATATTGATATGGTGTATATACAAAGAATGAGAACTCATGAAGATCGTGAATATGTTAAGAAACTTTACAAGGAAATCTTTGGTGAAGACTATCCACAAAAACCAAATCCCAATATTAATATATCTTCTGAATTTGTACAAATTGGTCATTCCACTTTGCCAAGACAACCGCATAATCGTTTTGATTTCCAAAGTAATAATTATGAACTTCTTACCACTTTCCTTAAACCATTGGAATCTTTAATGAAATGTGTAGAACTCAATTGGATGGCTATCTTAACAGGTGCAACGGCTACAGGTAAAACTTCTATGGTTCGATTACTAGCTAATTTAACTGGTAATGAACTTTTTGAATTTTCCATGAATAGTGGTGTTGACACTATGGAATTGTTAGGTGGTTTTGAACAATTTGATATTAATCGTCATGTTAGTCATTTATTAGAAAGAGTTAAATCTTTTGTTGCTTCTCTCATTAAATTTGAAATATTAAGAGAAGATTCATCGTATACGCTCAATCTTTTAAGTGAAGTGTCAAAAGCTTTCCATTCTATTGAAACAACTGCATTGGCGGATGTTGTTAAATCAGATGCCATTGGTCAATTTTTAAAACAATTAAAAGATCTCTTGGAAAGACATCAAAGTGAAGTATTTATGGGGGAATTTTCAAAGATTCAAAATCTCTACCAAAATATAGTTAAATTACAAGATGAAAATGTTCGTGGTAGTTTTGAATGGATTGATGGTATTCTTCTTCAAGCTCTTGAAAATGGTGATTGGCTTTTAATTGATAATGCCAATTACTGTAATCCATCTGTTCTTGATCGTTTGAATGGTTTATTAGAACCAAATGGTTTGCTTTTCGTTAATGAAAGAGGTTTAGTTAATGGTGAAGTTAAAACCGTTCGCCCACATCCAAACTTTAGAATTTTCCTTACCGTCGATCCAAAAAATGGTGAAATTTCTAGAGCCATGAGGAATAGAGGTGTTGAAATTGCTTTGATTGATGCTTTATCTGTCGAAGATTCTCATTCAGATATTGAAGAAGATAAAAGTATGAATATGATTAAACTTTTCAATAGTTATGGAATTCCAGGTCAAGATTTACCAAATCTCTTTTCGAAATTACATCAAGATATCAAATCAAAGACTTCCTTTAGTAATATAAATCCATATAAACTTATTCTTTGTGGTAAATTATTTATTGAAAGGGTTCAAAGGGGTCAAAACTATATTGAAGCGGCTAAGGAAACTATAAATTTATTATATCTTGATCAATTAAACATGTCTCTTGACCAAGTTCAAATTGATATTCCTGTTTATGATAATTATACCTCTATTCTCGCTCCCCTTAGTTGGCCATATTTTGTTTCTGGTGATTTCGTTAAATCATCGCCATTTCTTGCAATGGTATGTTATCATGGTTCTTATCTTTACTTTGTATTGAAATGCATAGATGAAAAGAAAACTGATTTCTTTGGTGATATTGATCCGATGAAGGTTTTGGATGCAACCTTTAGATATTTCGTTTTGAATTCATCTCTTAAAGATTGGACGTATCGTGTTGAATGGTTAAAGTATATCTATAATATTCTTAATGATAATACCTTGAAAAAAGCGGTGAAAAACATTATTAATATTTTCATTGCTATTTTTGGTTCCTCATTTATGCAACTTTATGTCATTTCATTAAGCAATATTTCTAATCAACTTCATATTCCAAAAGATGTTATCTTACTTCAAAGTATTTCGTTAGAAAATTATAATTCTTATCTTTTCAAACAAATTGAGGGTGAAATTAGACGTTCAAACTTTGAGGAATTGGATAATTCTTGGATAATATTTAAGGAAGCACCAAAGGCCCTTGATATTTTCTATCGGTTAGAACAAAAGAAAATACATTCTGATCTTATCTATAAGAGAGCTGTTTCCGTAAAGATAAATCAATTAACTATTATTCAACAATCTTATTGTTATAGTCAAGGTAGAATACTGGAATCGCAACTTTCTCACCCCATTATTAAATATTTCTATGATTTATTTGGTATTTTGAATGATCTTGTTAGTGACTTTATAAATGAAAATATGGTCAATGGAGATATCCGTCTTTTTGAAGAAATTATGACGGCCTATGATAATTTATGGAGTAATATTCAAGAAAAAGATTTAGATTATAACTTAGTATATATTATATTGACCAACCTTTTAACCCTTCTTAATGATATCCCAATGGTCATGCTTTCTGATCCATTAACTCAATTAATGGAAAATATTAAGAAAGAATTAAACCTTTGCGCTATTCATTCAAATTCTCTTTATTGGAAGAATTCTGGTATATTGATGTTACAGTCTAATGATTTATTCAAAGTTGAAAAGACCTTTTGTACTTTAAATAAAATGGTTGATATATCTAGTGCTAAATTTAATGAATGGATTCATCATCCATTTATATATACTAACCCGGAGTTAAGACAATCACTTTCAGAAGGTATGGCCACATTATATTATTTAAATAAAAAGAATAATCAAAATGAGTCAATCCATGAACTTTTCAGTTTAATGAAAGAACTTCCAGGAAAATTAGAGGAAAAGATAAAGATTAATATTAAGGAAATCGAAGATTTTAAAACAAATATATTAAATGGAGTCAATGATGACATTGATCAAACGTTATTGGATAATGAACCGTTATCTCTACTTGTTAAACAAAATGAAAAGTTAAGAGGCAGTGATATTTGGTCTTTAATGGATTATCAATCGTTATTGAATGAAATGAACTTTATTTATCAAACAATAAAGATTTTCGATAACGTCAAAAGTAAAAAATCAATTCCAAAATATGAGGCTGAAGAGTATGTTGAAGCCATAAAATCATTAAACCAATTTATGATTCAAACCACTTCTCGTCCACCTCTAGATTCATGGCAATATATATATTTAGGTTGGTTAGTAAATACTAATGAATTAGAAAGTGGCGAATTAAGTTTCAATGAAAAACTTGTTGATGGAATTATTAATGAAAGTATTCTTAAATGGCATGAAAGATTATGGAATAATGTATTCCATACTTGTATTAATACTAATCATGAAGGTCTCACTGAAAAATTATTATTATATGGATCATCCTATTTATATACTAGTTTACAAACATACTTTGTTTCAACCATTCTTCAAAATTCAATTTATTGTTCTGCTTATGAATATAAGAATCTAATAGAAAAGGTTTCTCGTATGGAGGAGCTGTTCAAGGATGAACAGAAAAAATTTACTCGTACTTTCAATGAAATTGCTCAAATCATATATACTATAAGAAGTGTTATTGTAACTTATCAATCTTCATTTGAAGAGGAAGATTATAATCAAATTTTAGCTCTTTTAAATCATTTGTTTAACATCTCAATTGATAATAAATCTGTTAGAGGAACAACCATTCAAGACCTTTTAACTCTTTTAGGGAAATCTTCTGATGAGGTATTCCAAATGCTTTATGCTAAATATATTGTTTCCATATTTGATCGATTAAAGAAAATTGACGATCCTATGGAAATGGGTCAAGCATGGATTACCACTGGTCTTTTATTAGTTATGGTCATTATTCCAAAATTCCCTGTTGATCCAGCTGCTGAAGTTATTGTTGAAAAATTCTTATTGGAACAATTAATTCATTATTACGAAACTGAAATTTATACTCAAAAAGAAATTGAAAAAATCAATAAGGGTGATAGTGAAAGTTTAGTTATTAAGAAACTTCAGGAAAAACTCACAACCATAAAAGCTAAACTTTCTGAAGTATTATTAAAGGTTCCATTGAGACCTAAGAAGACTATGATTTTGTCGATTTTCCAAGATTTAGAACAATTAAGTAAAACATTCTTAAATGAACTTCAGTTATTTGAAATTATTCATAATTTAAGTTCAGATGATAAGGAAACCTATCTCCAACGTGAATTTTTATTACAAAGTAATTTATATAACTTTATTGAAAGAATGAAAACCAATTATCCAAAATATATGGATTTATTAAAGCCAGTATTTATTGCCATTTATCAAGTTAAATATGGTTTAAAGTTAATTTCTAGTACTGTTAATCGTGATATTAATGATAAAGATATTGACGTTATCATTAATAATTTAATGAATTTTGGAAAGTGTGGTATTTGGACGCAATCTATTCCATCTGACCTTACTCAGTTAGATCAGTTAAAAAGAAATCTTAAAGTAAAGAAGAACTTAGAAGATGAGAAAATTGATTTATATATTGAATTATTAAATACTTATATTAGTCGATTAAATCATCAAGTAAAAATTACTGGTGTTACTACACCATATTATCATCAAATTAATTTAATATATATGGAATTATCACGTATTATTACTTTAATAGAGGAAAAGGAAAGAGAAAAAATTAAAGAAGAAGAGGAATTATATAAGTATAAGACAAAAGAAAATGATGTTATGGTTGATAAAGATGAAGAAGAAGAAGAATTTAATGAACTTTTCCCTGATTATTATGAAGATTTTGAAGATGTTACTAGTAAAGCTTTAGATGATGGTAGTAAGAAACCAACTAAGGAATCTAAAGAATCAAAAAAGTCTCTTTTAAGTAAATCTCGTTTGGGTCGAATTGAAGAAATTGCTTCAAAGATTGTTGAATCTCAAAAGTCATTTATGCTTCAGAACCATACTGATGAAATTTCTGATGGTTATAATGCTTTTGTTAAATCATATAATATGGCTGGTAAAATTATTAAGGAAACCTCACCATATTTATCAGAAGAAATAGATAATAATTGTTATCATGGAAGTCTTGTTATGATTCATGAAATTAAAAAGCGAATTAATGGTGATATACAACCAAAGAATTATAACTTTTATAAGGATGAAAATATAATAGAAGTATCTAAAGCTATTCCAGTTTTAATTGAAATGGAAAATAAGTTACATGATTTACTTCAAAAATGGCCAGGTCATTCCGTATTACTTCAATTATCTACAATTTGTAAGAGAATTGCATTATTCCCGGTCACTTCTCCTGTAATTAAAATTTTAACTGGTTTAGAAATTTTAATTCAAAAATGTGATGAATGGGAAGCTTATGCTAGTAAAGAAGTTTCTATTAAAGCAGAAATGAACAAAGTAATTGAATTAATTGTCGAATGGAGAAAGTATGAATTAAAATTATGGTGGGATTTGTTAGAAGTTCAGGATAAGGAATATGCAGAAAAGGCATCTAAACTTTGGTTCTACTTGTATAAGATAATCCTTGAACCCATAAATAAATGTAGTGAAGTAACGGTAGATATTAGCTTAGATGATTACGAAGAAATGTATACAGGAATATTAAACGGTGTTGACCAGTTTATTAGAAACTCCTCTTTAGGTGAATTTTCATCAAGATTACAAATGATCTATCAATTTTACGTTCAAATTACTAAATATCATCAATCCTCTAATATGACTATTACCATATCGAATATTCTTTGGAATATTCATCAATATTATAGTCAATTTTTGGATAGTATTAATGAATTCTTGAAAACATCCAGAAAGCCAATTGAAAAAGAGTTAAAGAATTATGTAAAAATTGCTAAATGGAAGGATGTCAACATCTATGCGTTAAAAGAAAGTGCCAAAAGAACTCACTATCAATTAAATAAGTTTATTAAAAAGTATAAAGAAATTTTGAATACTTCAATTTATAACAAAATTCTTGAAACTCAAAATAAATATGCAAGTAACCAAGAACCAAAAATTAATACAAGTTTAGGAACCTATTCTTCTGCTCGTGATTATTTTGATTCTGTTAAAGGTAAATTAGTACCTAACATGGAAATATCTAACGAAAAGTTAATTATTAAAGTTGAAAAAGAAATTGAAAATAAAGAAAGATTGAGTCAGGTTCCATTAATTTTGAAGAAAATGAAATCAATTAGTAAAGAATTTTTACGTACAGGATTATATTCAAATAAGGCTAATATTATTGAAGAACTTTGTGAAACTATTATTGAACGTTTAAAGGAATTTAAAAAACAAAACGATACTTTATCTGATGATGCTAAAGATGAAAAGGCTTGGAAACTTCAAAAATCATTAAGAAAGAAAGCATTATCTGATTTATTCGGTCAATTTAAGAAAATGGGTATTCGTTTAAGAAGTGTTAAACATTTTGAAAATCAAAAGAAAACAGATTATATTTTCAAGTTGAATCATACTGTTAATGAGTCCTTTAATTTAATTCGTCCATCTGCAGCTAAATCTGGTTTATTTAAACAAATGGAAAATATGATTAAACAATCAAATGATAGATACTATAAGTTTATTGCTTATATTTCTTTATTAAGATCTCTTGCTCATGAAGCTTCACCAGATTTAAGTGAATTGGATGTTCAAAGATCATTGAGTTCAGAAGAACATATGCTTTACATGATACTTCAACAAAGAACAGTACTTTCTACTTTAAACGAGAATTATTCTAAATTTTTGTATTTGTTCCATCAAATGCAAGACATTTATAAATTAGCTCAATCTTCTAATTCTACAACTGATATAATATTATGTAATGACACATTTATTGAAAATTTGAAAGAACAAAAACGTATTATTGATGACATGTACGATTATGTTCAACAAGTAAGTTATATTCAACATATAAGAAAATTGGATGGCCAAAAGATTGTTGTCATAATAGAAAAGATTAAAAAATGTAAAAAAATGACTGATAAATTCTACCACTCTTTGGTTTTTGAAGCCGAACAATATCAAGTTTCTAGTCCATTAAAGAATTGTGAATTACAAGAATTATTTAACAATAATTACACTGTCTTTTGTGAAATTTCTCAAGATATACGTAGTTTTGCTGCTATTTCTCCATCATCTTTAATTTTAGATTTAGTAGATAAGTTTGAAAAAACTACCGAAAAATTAAATGTTATTCCAATTAAAATTGAAGATAGTCCTAATATCGATATTGTAAATGTTAATAATATCGTTAATAATATCAATCAAATTATTGAAAGTATTATGATTTCATTCCAAAATGTCAAAGGCAATTTAAAGGAACAAGAGAATGAGTCTAATCAAGAAACTATGGATGAAGATGAATTTGAAGATATTAAAGTGAATGAAATTAATAATAATTTATTGAATTCTAAAGAAACTTTGAAAATAGAAAAAATTATAGATTCAACGGTACAATTGTTTAACTTAATTAATGAATTACCATGTGATAAATTAATAAGAGAATTTGTTTTACAACAAGTTCAAACAATGTTTGTCATTTATGATCATTACAATGCCATTGTTCAACAACAGCTTTATGAATATATATGTTTCCATAGAGTATTTATAAAATTCTCTCTTATTAATTGTAAGCTTTTCATTTCCTTGTATAAGTCTGGTCTTTCCATTCCAAAGATTTACAGTGGTGAGGAAGAAATCATGGAAGATAATGTTGCTGGTACAGGTATTGGTGAAGGTCAAGGTAATAAAAATGTCAGTGATGAAATTGAAAATGAAGATCAAATTGAAGGAACGCAAGATGAACAACCTCAACAACCACAAGACAATGAAAATAAAGATCATGATGATAATGCTATTGAAATGAATGAAGACTTTGAAGGAACATTAGAAGATGTTGAAAGACAACCAGGAGATGATAATGAAGAGGAAGAGGAAGACGAAGATGGTGAAGAAGAAGAACTAGAAGAACAAATGGGTGATATTGATGAAGATCAATCTAATGTTATAGATGAAAAGATGTGGAATGATGATGAAGATGAAAAGGTTGATGAAAATGAAAAAACTGAAAAAGATTCGGAAGCAAAGGGTGAAAATAGTCAAGAAGAAATGGTCGCAAAGAATGATGATGAACCAGAACAGGCAAAGGATGATGAGCAAGAATCCAAAGAAAAGAATAAGGATAAAAAGGAAGAGAAACAGGAACAAAATAATGATGAAGATCAAAAAGAGGAAATTAATAATTATGATGAAGACATGTTTGAAGAAAATAACAATATTGACATTAAAAGTATGGATAATCCATTGAAGGAAGAAGAAGAAGAAGAAGAGGATGATGAAATGGAATTACCAGATGATCTTAATTTGGATGGTGGTGAAGATGATGATTCTAAACAACAAGATATGGATGTTGATGATAAAAATGAAGATCAAGATTCCATGGATGTTGATGAAGAAGTACAAGAGAATGATGATCAAGTTATGGAAAAAGAAATTCCACAAGAGTTCCAAGAACTTCCAGATGATAATATAGAAGGAGAAGAAATTGATGAAGAAAATGCTAATTCTGAGGAACAAGAAGGTGAAGGAGAAAATGATGGTGTAGAAGAAGGAGAGGATGAAAATCAAGAAGAGAATGAAGAAAATATGGATGAAGATATGGAAAATAATATTGCTATTAAGGATGAGAATGAAGAAGAAACTGCTAAAGAAGAAAATGCGATTGATGAAAATAATGAAAATGATAATGAAGCTACCATGGA
Organism: Piromyces sp. E2; assembly: GCA_002157105.1. NCBI lineage: Eukaryota > Fungi > Neocallimastigomycota > Neocallimastigomycetes > Neocallimastigales > Neocallimastigaceae > Piromyces > Piromyces sp. E2. The sequence continues at coordinate 1,925 of KZ151387.1, read as the reverse complement.
TAATACTGAAGTAAAACAACAACAAAGTGAAAATCAATATGGTGTTCAAGATGAATTTGGTAATGATAATAATGAGGATAATGATCTTGAAAATATTGATGATAATAATGCTTCTGCCTCTCAACAAGAATTTGGAAATGACAATTCAAATAATGATATGGCTACAACAACTTCATCAATGCAAAACATGACATTAGATGAACTTAAGAAGAGACAACCTCGTGAAATTAATCCAAATCGTTCATTAGGTGATTCCTTAAAGGAATGGAAAAAGAGATTGAAGTCTATTATTGAACCTGAAGAAGAAGAAGAAGAAAAAGAAAAAGATGCTCCTGTTAATGAAAACAATGAAAAAGTTAATGAGGACAATACATTTGAATATTTAAAGGAAGATGATGAATCATATGATTTACAAACATTAGGAACTGCAACTGAAGATCAACTTGAAAAACAAGAAAAGAAGGCTGCTATTGATGAAGAACAAGAAGCTGATGAAAATGATGAAAATGCTATGGCTAACCAAGAGGAAGAAGAAGAAGAAAATGAAGAAGATGAAATGAGAGATGATACCAAAAAGTTTAATAATGAAAAGAATTCATTTAATAAAATTGCGGAATTACATCAACATGAAGAAGAACATGAAGAAGAATTATCATCTGAAGTCAAAAAAGAAGTTAAAACCGAAAAAGCTAATGAAAATAGTGAAGATCCAGAGTATGATTTAAACAATGAAAATGTCACGAAAATCGAAGACGATAATAATAAAGAAGAGGAAGAAGAAGAATATTCAGATATTGATGTTAATCGTGAACCCGAAAAAGATTATGAGGAATTAAGAGAAGAGTTAGAAAAGAGAATGGTAGAATGGAGAGCTAATAAAGAAGATATGGATAAGGCTCATCAATTATGGAAGGATTATGAATTATTAACTTTTGATCTTTCTATGGAATTATGTGAACAATTAAGATTAATTTTGGAACCAACATTAGCAACAAAACTTAAAGGTGATTATAGAAATGGTAAAAGATTAAATATGAAAAAGATTATTCCATACATTGCTAGTCAATTTAAGAAGGATAAAATATGGTTAAGGCGTACTAAACCAAGTAAACGTCAATACCAAATTATGCTTTCTGTAGATGATTCTAAGTCAATGAGTGAATCCCATTCAGTTCAACTAACATTTGAAGCATTAGCTATGATTTCTAAAGCATTAACCCAATTAGAAGCTGGTGAGTTAGCTGTTGTACGTTTTGGTGAAACAGTTAATTTAGTCCATCCATTTGAAAGTCCATTTAATGACGAATCAGGTGCTCAAGCCATTCGTCAATTTACATTTGAACAACAAAGTACTGATATTCAACAACTTATGTCTTCTACCTTGGGAATTTTAGAAGAGGCTCGTGAACGTAGTTCATCTCACAATGAATCTCTCTGGCAACTTCAAATTATTCTTTCTGATGGTATCTGTGAAAATCATGAACAAATTAAATCATTAGTTCATTCTGCTATGGAAAAACAAATCATGGTAGTTTTTGTTGTAATTGATACAAAACAACAAATTCTTGGCATGAATAATGTTATTAAACAACCGGGTAAGGGATTTAAATTGGAAAGATATATAAGTACATTCCCATTTGATAATTATGTTATTCTTTCTGATATTAATCAATTACCAGAAATTCTATCTGAAACATTACGTCAATACTTTATGATGGTACAACATGATTAATTTTAATAATCAATTTTTTAATATTTAAAAATTAAAAACACATATAATAATAAAAATAACAATAACAACAAGGTTATTTTATTTTATTTTATTTTTTACTTTTAATTTATGTATCATTTTTTAATTAAATCTTTTTCTATATATACATTTAATTTCTATTTAATAAAAATATTTTTAATATATAATTATATGT
>KZ151336.1:8987-21352 GCA_002157105.1 Piromyces sp. E2 | reverse complement strand
TATTATCTATTATTATCTATTATCTATTATTATTATTATTATTATTATTATTATTATTATTATTATTATTATTATTATTATTATTATTATTATTATTATTATTATTTTGAAATTTATTGTTTTTCAGGGAAATCGGAAAACAATTCTTTATTTTCTGCAACGTCCTCCAATATTTGTTCTACAGAAGAATTATTTTGGTAGGTGGAGTACATTCGTGTTGCATTACTGGTAATATCACTGTTAGCTATATCTAGTCCTTTTTCAATAATTTTTCCAGGAAGAAAAGTGACACCATCAATCTTGTTTGCTTTGGCAAAAGCTTTACAAGATGCATTAAAAGCTTTGATTGGCTTTGCTACAGCTGATATCACACGAGGCTTTGCTAAATCCATTCCCAGATCTCTAATTAATTCCCCACCAGTTATTTTTCCATTTTTCCATTCCAGAATTGGTTCCACGAATGGAAGGTATTTTAGAAGGTTTTGTGCTTCACTTTCACCTACCTTGGCTAGTTCTTCTTGTCGGAGACGGTATAAACGTTTTTCATCGGTATTTAATTCATCTTCATCAATCTTATCTAAAACGGAATAATCATCGATGAAGTAAATGATCCAATCACGTAATTTTTCATATCCTTCTCCATTATAAAAACGTACTCTGGCATTATACTCGGCTTCCACTATTTTTTTGCATCTATCATATTTATTGGCTACTTTTCTTTCGGCATTTTTCCTAATGTTAGCTTCTTCCTCCTTTGATAAAATATTATGAGGAGTATAATCAGTGTGATTATCTAATTCCTGATACAAAATAATTCTTTCGTCTTGCAATTTGGTGTCGGCTTCATATGCTTTTTCCTTGGCCTCTCTTTCATTTAATATTTTAAGATACTTTTCTTTATAGTAATTTAGGTTATTCATTATTTCATTCCTTTTATCTTTATCATGAGTGACATGGTTTCCTTCTTGAAAATCAAATATAACGGATTCCTTTTCTTTTTTTCCCGTTGTTTCATTTTTAATTTGATCGTACCGTGACAATTCTCTTACCCTATCCTTATTTTCATTATTCCATAATGTATTTTGACAGGTATTGTTTAGTAACATCTTTTGATATTTATTATCTAATTTATTATCCACATAATTTTCCATTATTTTATTAGATAATTTTTTATCTTCAGTGGAATCTTTTCCTTTTCCGTAGTTATTACCACCAAAGTCTGCTAAATTAATGTTTTGTATGGCATCATGTAACCACTTTTCTTTATTTTTTTCATCGATTGATTGACGAATAATGTCATTATCTATAGAGGTCAGGGGGAGCTCAATATCCTCCTCTTCTATTGACTTTGAAAATCCTTCTTTTAAGTACTCTTCCACGGATAATTCCTTTCCAGAGGTAGAAGAAGACGATGGCATATCTACATTACCATTCGTTTTGTAGGTTAAATCGATAGGGTTGTCATTTGATTTGTTTAGATAAGTTTGCTTTTCAACATTGATTTCTTCCAAGATACATTGTTTTAAATCTTTTAAACTACCTGAAACTTGTTCTTCTCCCAAAACATTTATGGCTACATTAATAGGAATGCCTAACATCCATTTTATGCTCTTCATTCCCCATTTTTCAACAATATCTTTGGCTTCTTTTCTTCCTTTATATATTCCTTTTAAATCTTCAATTATTTCACATACATTCTCTACAGTTGTGGCAAATTCTGCTCTATCTTCGGCAGTTCCTAATTTATTAGTTGGATTTATAGCATCTTCTTGTTTTTGATAACAATTTATTATTTGTTCAAGGGGTTGATTTTTAATGGGTTCTTTTTCATCGTTCATACGGTGGTACACTTCAATTAAATTGTTAAAGTTAAATGCTGGATGATTTACAATTTTAGCTCCCACTTCTATTCCTTCATTAATGAAACGAGAAACACCATTAATTGATCCTTTTGCAATAACTTGAATAGGAATATCTTTGTTTTCTTCATAGCATTCTTTTACGGTTTTCACAATGTCATTATAGTTATCTTCAAATCCGTACAAAAAATTATTTGCAAATCTATCTAATCCAGTTAATTTTTCAGGATGGGGTCCTTTCTCTACACAGGATAATATTGGTAATGGAGGATGTGTTTTCTTTTTATTTTGATCGGATTCAAGAAGTGTATCTATGACACTCTTATCATTTTCATCTGTTAATAATATATTTTGATATTTACTATCAAATTTATTATCCATATAATTTTTCATTAGATAATTAGATAATTTTATATCTTCAGTGGAATCCTTCTTTCCTTTTCCGTCTAATATTTTATCAATGTAGTCGTAGGTATTACCATTACCATTACCATTACCATTACCATTTTCTTTATTACCAAAGTCTTTTAAATTAATGTTTTGTGTGGCATCAAGTAACCACTTATCTTTATTTTTTTCATTGATTGATTGAAGAATGATGTCATTATCTTTATTTTTTTCATTGATTGATTGAAGAATGATGTCATTATCTAATGAATTCAATGGATGCGGAGTATCTTCTTCTACTGGATTTGACAATCCTTCCTTTAAATATTCTTCCACTGATAATTCTTTTATCGGTGTAGGTGGTATTGGTGTATCCAAATTATCATTCAATGTATTATTATTCATTAAATCATTGAATATGGATGTACTATTCCTATCATTAGTATGAGTATTATTATCTTCTCCTAATACCTTTTCTTTATTATAATTAAATACAAAGTTTTGAATATCATAATGAGATTGTGGTTTCATAGTTTTATTTAATAATAAATCCTCACTCAATGAAGGATTTATTTTCTTTTCCGGTGTAAAGAATGATGATATGCTACTATTATTATCATTACATTTATTTAGAGAATCAAAGAAAGATTCAGTATTGTTAATACTATTGGTGTTATGGTAATTGAAAGAGAAATCATGACATTCATTTATATTATCCTGTTGAAGTTTATTATTATTATTGTTATTGTTTGGTGAATTTGAAATTTCTTTGTTAAAGAATTCTTCCATAGATAATTTTTTTCCGATGGTGGGATTATCTAATGATGGAATGTCAAAGTTTCTTCCAAAGTTGAAATTATTTATATCATTTAGAGTCATTCCATTACGACGATCATCTTGACTTTTACTATTATTAATATAATGATCCATGATTTTATTTTCAATGGAATTAATTCCCATATCATCGGATTTTGGATTATATTTATTTAATAAATCATCTAATGATGAATAAGTTGGTGTTGTTGTTAAATGATTAATATCATTGTCCGTATGACTATCCAATATTTTTGTTCCTAAGTCAACACTATTGTCCATTAATTTTTCGTTTCTTTCGGATTCGACTTGATCATTTAAAACATCAAATAATAAATTTTGATATTTATTTCCAGCATCAGTAGAATTCATGTATGTCTTCATTATATCATATGATAAATTTTCATCAGTAATGGAACTCTTTCCATTTACCCCGTTGTTTTCATTATTTTGACTAAATAAATGGTTTAGTGATGCATCAGATGACGTACGTAAATTATTATCAATTTTATTATTTTGGATATTGCTTTTAAAAGTTCCTTTATCATTTTCCTTCTTTTTTCCTCTATAATTATCATTATGTATATTGCTTTTAAAAGTTCCTTTATCATTTTCCTTCTTTTTTCCTCTATAATTATCATTATGTATATTGCTTTTGAAAGTTCTTTTATCGTTTCCCTTCTTTTTTCCTTTATTATCAATACTATTATTATTATTATTTTTCGTAGTTTTCTGATCCTTCTTATTAGGAGTCATATATTTTTTAGGATCTCCTTTTTTAATTTCTCTTGATAAATTATTGTAAAAGGCTTGATCTTTTTCCATTCTTAATTTTTCAATTCTATTTTTGGTATCAAAAAAATTTATTTCTGCACTTTTCATGTTATGATAGGCATGTATACTATCCACTATACCTGAAAATATATTACCGGATTCTTCATTTTTCTCGTATTCATCTATCTTTTCATTAACTATTTTTCCAACTTCTATATGTTCAATTTTAGGTTTTCCTTGGGGTGGTTGAGCCCCTATCAATGCACTCTTATTGTATAAGGATCCACTTACTTTTAGGTTAAATCGTTCTTTTCCAATGATTTGGGCCCTTTGATTTACCTTTTTTGATTCTCTTTTTCCATCTTTAATTTGTATATGTGATTCGGACTTCTTTTCTTCTGCTAAAGATTCAATAGTCATATTCTCTTTGACAGTCATATCAACGATAGATGAATTTATTTTTGTACCACTTAATAGTGCATTGTCACAACGCACATTGAATTTTTTTGCGTTCATTTGCATTGGAATTGGGGTGGAACCTTTGAAATTTGAATCTGCTTCATATGCATTCAAGGTTACCCCTATTGACGATGACAATCCAGGTATTCCATTACAAGAGATAGACCATCCACTTGATTCAGAACTTTGTTCAATGGTTTGACGGGTGGAAGTCATATTTAATTCCTTGGTATCAATAGATACTTCATTTTCGATATTGTAATTACCTCCCCCAAGATTTGTTTCATTATTTTGTATTATAAGATTTTTTAAATTTATTTGAGATGGTTGTGGAATGATATCTTTTCTCTTAAATGTCGTCTCTGAATGACCAATTCCTGGATTTGATACATAACGATTCAATAGTGTGGAAGCAAAATCGGTAAATGGATTTTTGGAAACATCTAGATTAGTTAACGTTACGATATCACTACCTGTTCTATAAGCAGCTGCCGCGGTATTAAACATAGCAGGAACCATTTTATCTGGTGTATCAGCATTACCCATATTTTCTATTTGACCAATTAAAGGATCATTTCCAATACTGGGAGGAATAATTCCTGATGATTCGTCATGGATAATAATATTATTACGATGATAGGCTGTTTTTTCGGTAAAATCTTTTTCAATGATGGCCGTATCTCCATTCATGACAACACTCTCCAATTCCAATTTATTATTTTTTCCTTTGGATTTAAATGTGTTGAATGATATCAAGGAAGAATTTACTAATTTTCTTTCTTCTTTAACACTTCTTGAACTATTACTTAAACCACATAATCTACTTGAAGTAGTGAAACTTTCAATTTTTTGAGTGGTATAAGCTGGTTTTATTGAGGTATTACCGTTATTATCTTCAATACAGTCGGCAGAGAGTCGAATTCCGGTTAAATCTGTTTTTTCTTTATTATTAAATACTAAATTATCTTTACAAATAAACCCTCCATCTTTTGGTTTTTGAATTTCACCATAGGCATATCCTTTATCACCATTGGTGACATATTTGGTCATTTTATCATAGATAGGTTTATAGATTTGTTCCTTCGTATTAAATATAATATCTTTACCACTAATTGACTGGGTTCCTTCCTGTACAAGTTTTCCATCTGTCGAATATACAATTGAATTTTTGGAAGCTAATTTTGAAGGAATAGAAGTCTGTTTGGTTAATACTGTGTCACCAATAAATTGAACATCTTGATCAAGCTGCATCGAATTTTCAATGATATCACCATTCTTACTTTTCACATATATATTATCTGATTCTAAAATTGCACCATTCATTTTGACACCTTCATCACCATCCAGTATAAGATTTTCTCCATTTTTTAAATGAGCTGCAGTTATACCTACTCTTTTATAATAACCATTATTGAACTCATTAATATAATCACTTTTAACTTCTACCTTTTTACCTGCTTTAAGCCACGTGTTTTTAGCTCTGATATTATGATTACCAGGACGAATAGTAATATTCGATGATGTTTCTATTTTTAATCCATTTGTATTAACCTCATTACTAATTTTGGAATTTCCATCCAGGAATAGAACAGGGTCATATATTGGATCATTATTATTATTAACAAGCTTGTTAGATTTAACGAATAAAATGAATGGATTATTTTTCTTTTTTGATTTGATAATTTTATTGTTCTTTTCGTTTTCATTTTGAATCAAATGTTTATAATTTTTTCCTTGTTTAATTAGTTTTCTACATATATCATCTTTGGTAAGAACATCTCTTCCGAAAATTGGGGTTAATACTATCTTTGACAGTTGATTTATTAATTTATCTTGAATGGTTGGAATAAAATGATTAATATCGGGAATTCCTCCAATGAAACCTACTTCAGAAGTTTGATGAACAGTATAATCATTGTTATAATATGTTTTTGAAATTGGTATAATTCCGGTAGGTGCAATACCTTCAAAATATCCCGAATTATTTGTTGTTTGAGTAATGTAATTATTTCTTGTATTGAAGGAATTACTATGATTATATTCAATTAAAAAGCCTAGATGTTCCGCTAATTCTCTAATATTTACAACATGAACCATATGATTATCTCCAAAATTGTCTTTCACTAGTACTGGTTGAACAATACCTTGTATAATAAGGTCTTGTTGAGTTTTTATTAAAACATTCTTCGCTTGTATGGCTAATTGTTCAAGACACGCCTTTTTTATTTCCAGTGAAACATTTCCTTTTGCTATAATTAATCCACGATCACCATAATTTAGATTTTCAAAAGAATGACCGTTTAAATAAATATCTCTTTCTGAAATAATTGTTCCAAGATATCCTGGGACATCACCAGCATGTATTTGCAGATTTCCTCTTGAAAATATATATCCTGGATATTTAGTTACTTCTGGTTGATAAATTTTTGATTCATATCCCACAATAAATTCTTCCATTCTTGTTCTATTTTCATAGTGTGAAGTATCCACATATTTTTTTCCTCCAAACAGGCCAGCTAGTCCACCACGACTTGTAGAATAACCACTTCTAACCCATACTTGATAGACAACTGGTAATTTTTTACGAATAGGTTTATGAATATCTATACCTTCAAATTTAACATCACTAGATTTATATCCATTATTAAATACTCTGCCATTAATATTAGTTTCACCACCGCAATAAATAAATCCACATTCATTTTTAAAAAGATTACTTGATGTAATATCTAATTTTTTAGTAGAATTTACTATCCCAAAAGAATTATCAAAATCATTACATTCTATTTTTAAATATTTACCACTAGCAATAACACCGGCTTTAGGTATATTTAAATTATATTCGTCATGATAAACTTTTACAGAATTTGATTTTATTGTGGCTGTTGGATTATAACTACATAATTCTTTATATACTGTTCCTCCAAAAAGACCAGCCAAGCCTCCTCTTGAAGATCTTTCAATAATTACTCGTTTATTTAAATTTGTTTCACAAGTATAGTAATTAATTTCTCGAGAAACATTTTTTTTGATACTTCCTCCACCACCATTTTTGAATGAATATCTTACAAAGGTGTGAATATCACCATACGAAAATATTTTTCCACTGATATTATTAAAATAATCGACATTTAGTATCAAACTATTTCTTGATGTGATTTTTGCATAATTATTAAAATTGTTAATATCTAACTGGATAATTCCATCCGCATGCACTTCTCCACTATTGTTATTAAAGTACGGTATATTAATAACTAAATCATTTTCTGTTGAAATATCACCATTATTAGTAAAATTACTAGTAGTACTAGTACCAGATATTTTGATAATTCCTTTGGTATGAATTAATCCATTATTATTAAAAGAACTAATATTTAATTCTAATGGATTTGTGGTCAAAATTTCACCACTATTAGAAAAATTATCATTACATCGTATGGTGAGAATACCTTTAGATTTAATTGATCCATAATTATTATTATTAAGAGTATTACAGGCATTCATGGTTAAATGTTGATAGGATGAAATTTCACCATTGTTCGTAATATTATTGGCGTTCATTGTAAAATTATTTACTGATGATATAACAGCAGAATTGGAAAAATTAATAATATTTAATAGTTGCATAATTCCTTCAGCCACCATTTCTCCACCACTGTTATTACTAAATGAATTTGTTTTTTGTATTGTTAAATTTTTTTTAGTAAAGATGCTACCATTATTAGAAAAATTATTAATAGAAGTGATATTGATAATTCCATTTGATTCTACAACACCTCCATTTTTGTTATTAAAGGAAGTTGTATTTATTACTAAATCTTTTGTAATTGATATTTTTCCGCTATTGGAAAAACTATTAATATCTAATGAAAGTTTTCTAAATTTTAATTCATTTGAATTTTGAAATTGCGGTATTTTCAATCTTAAATTAATATTTCTCCAATCTAATTTTTTTGAATTAAATTCAATAGGGCAGTTTGAATGAATTACGACTTCTTTATCATCTTTATTTACAATGGGTTCCAAAGAATCATTTATTTTTGTATTTTTTATATTAAGTATAAATACAATTCCATATTCACCAATATTTCTACCTAATCTAATATTATTTGGGTTCCAAGATTTCCCAGTATCATTTGAAGAATTTAATCTACTATTTTTAATATCATTTATTCTACTAATAATAATCTTAGATCCAATATCATAATGTAATACCCCCACACAATAAATAGTAGCTTTATTTAAAAATTTATCAGAAATCGATATGGAACCATATTCCAATCTTATTTCTGATTTTTCGTATCCAATATAATTACCAAAAATACGGAGCTGATTATCATCTACCCTACCTTGTTGATTATTGATATTGACTTGAATTGTACCCATATTATATAAAGCTATTTTATGATCAGGAAGTGTTTTCATAGTTTTATTTTCTTTAATATCGTCATCAGTAATTTCTCTTCCCTCTATCCATGCTTTTTCATTAAAAATAAATTCACTTCCAACCGCATTAAATAATGCTTTTATTTTAAGAGGTACATAACAATAAATTGTACCATAATTAAATATGCTGTGTATGGTAAATAAGTTATTTTCGTCATTGAATTTTGATATCTTTAACGTTGATTTTTCATACAATTTAATTTTATTAAACATAGATAAATCAGTGTTGGAATAAAGTACGACAGAAGCGCCATTGATAATATGAAATTCTTTCTTTCCCGTCACGAAATCTTTTTTTATGGAGAGATTTAATTTTTTAATTTTTTTTAAATTTGTAGTCGTTTTTGAAATAATATTATCGCGTTTATTGAAAATATACACGCTTTCTTCAAATTGATGAATAGAAAGTTTTTCCTGTACATTAATCTTTATTTTTCCATAGAATTCAATTTCTCCACTCTCATAAAATGTATTTGTGTTCAATAATATATCACCAGTGGTTTTAATACTACCCCGATTAGAAAATTCATCTACTTCAATTAGAAGCTCTTTTACGGTTAAATTATGTTTACTGTTAAATTTTGGTATTTTTAAATTCAACTTTACTTCTTTCCATTCTATATTTGAAATAAAGTCTAAATCATCCGTTGATCGAATAATAACTTCCTTATTACCTTCGGATATTGGTTTCAGCGAACTATCTATTTTGGCATTTTTTGTTTCAAATAAAAACACAATTTCATTTTTTGCGATATATTCACCGTATACAATTTCTTTGTCATTTTTTTCGTCAATTCCTTTTCCAAAATGTTTTTTGCTTCTTAATATTTTACTTAAATCGTCTTTATTCTCTTTACTAATAATAATTTTTTCACCAAATTTATATAATAAAACATCTGGAGATTTTATTTCCCCATAATTAATAAAATTTTTTGAAAAAGAAATAAAACCATTTTCTAAAATTATTGATGACTCTTTACTTCCAATATAATCACCAAGAATAGTAAGATGACTTTTATTATGAATTGTTCCCTCGTTATATAATGCTATCTTTTGATTCAGTAGTTTCTGTATACTTGAAACCTTTTTAAAATCATCATCCATAATTTTTCCTTCTTTGATAACCGCCTTTTTTTTGAAAATAAATTCACCTCCATTAAAAACAGCTTCTAGTTTAAACAGAGGTATAGAGCAAGTAAATGTACCATAATTATGTATGGTATTTATTTCCGGAGCATTAACATCTTTTTTAACAATACATTCTGAACCCTTTGTAACTTTTATACTTTTTAAACTTGATAAATCAACCCCTTGAGTAATCCGTAATTTTGACCCTTGATCCACAATAATTTTATTAGTATTAGGTAATTTCGTATTAGATAATAAGGTACAAGTGGCACCATTCGTTAAATGAAACTCATTTAAATTCGGCAAATTCGCTTCTATTGTTAATTCACCATGAACCTTTTTTAAATCTATAATATTTTTCAGGTCTTGTTCCCTACTAGTTATTTTAAGTTTTCCATGATCTCCATTTTCAATTTGAGACAAATTTGGCATATTCGACTCAATATCTGTACTTCCAAAATTTTTAATATATTTTAATTGTGGAGTATCCGAAATAATTTTCAATTCAGATGATTTTTGTGTGGTAATCTTTTCTAACTCTTCCATAAATGTATTAAGTTGGAATTTATTACCTCTAGATTTGGATTTGGATTCTAGTTCTACCACTATTTCTTTGGCAAGTGTATTACCTCCATCAATTCTTCCAAATTCTGAAGAACATTTAATTGTTTTGGCATGTATTATGCCATTTCCATTTCCATTTTCATTTCCATTTCCATTTTCATCATTCATATTTTTAATTGAAGGATTTTTTCCTTTCAATTCTAATAGATCTTCAAATCTAGTATCTTTAGATAAATTAGTTAACTTGCCATATACAATACCATGATTTGAATTTATTGGCGAATTTATCATCACTTCATTATGAAATATTATTTCTTGAACAATTACATTTGAACTTAATATTGTTTTTTTATTACTAAATTCAATGGTATTTGTTAATATTTTTCCAGATCTATTTTCAAAAATATTACCGGTAATACGAATTGTACTTTGTTGTCCATTAATATTCCCATCATTAATACCTTTTTCATTGATATTTAATTTGATATTGTAAAAATCATCATTTTGGGTTGGAATGGATTGAATGATACCTTTATTATCAAAGGTGTCAGTACTTATATCAACAGAATTTCTAAAGTTCATTTTGCCATCTTTTTCATTATAAATATGAGAAAACTCTTTTAATTCCTTACAATAGAATTCCAATTCACCAAGATTAAATAAAAATCCTTTACTCGAATTGATAATATTTTTAATATTCATTTTCCCATAATTCAGCCATCTAACATTTTCAATGATTAAATTATCAATTGAAAGATCTATATTTTTATCAACATATAATAAACCACTTTCCACCTGGCTTCCCTTAAAATATAAAGTATCTAATTTTCCAGGATGATTATCAACCGCATTTTCGAGAGATAATGAACTAGCTTCAATATTAATCATTTTTCTACTACAATCTATTAAGGATACATGGTATGGTGTTGTAACTTTTATTGATTCCATTGAAGTAGTATTTTTTATTAACTTTAACACAATGGAACCATTATGACAAAGATAAATATCACCTATTTCAGGAATTATATAATGAATTGTTTCTGTCGATTTAGTTAACTCCTCCCTTTTCATTTTTAAAGTATTGGATATCTTATTTTCATCCTCTCTGTATTTATTTATTTTTTGTAAAACCTTTGATAGATCCGTAACCTGAATTATTTTTTTAGATTTTGGTTTAGGAAGAGGTATGTCTTCATAGTGATGGTTATTAAACTTTTGAACTTTTATCAAAAATGATGAATTATCTGAATTGGTTTTTCTTTTACTTTTAACTTGCTCTTTTTTTATAGTTATAATAAGTTTATATGGATTATCATTTATTTTAGAAATATTATTTAATGGATTAAATGATATTTCTTCTTTTCCATTGACATTTACAAGAGTTTCATTGTTTTCATCATCAGAAATATCTTCCATATCATAATTATTTGAATCACTTGATTCTTCACATTCACTAAAAGGGTAATCGTCACTAACAACTGTTTCATTCGATAAAAATGTATATTCAGAACCATCAGAATCATCAGAATCTTCGTAGGTATCAGAATTTCCATTGGAAGTGCTTTGATACAAATGACTGATATCAAGTTCTTCTTTATCATTATTTAATTTTACCTTTTTATTTAAATGATTATCATCATCTTCATTGACAATTTTACTTTTCCTAAACTTATTAAGTATTTGAGATAAATTTTCTTTATTATCTCCTAATGTCATAAATTGCATTTTATAATAACAAAGTATTAAAAAATATAAAGAAAAAAAAAAGAAAGAAAAAAGAAAAGAATATATATATATAACGATATAAAAACAATGAAAAGTATTAAATAAATTAAAAGTAACCAACAATTAAAAGAATAATAACTAATAAAATATTAAAAAATGTAAAATGTAAAAAAAAAAAAAAATATTATATATAAAATAAAAAATAAAAAA
>KZ151278.1:0-16108 GCA_002157105.1 Piromyces sp. E2 | reverse complement strand
AAATAGTTTAAATTCGACGAAAAATATAAATACTTGTAAAATATTCAAGTACAATTATTTCTTCGTTATTATTATTTATGAATTTATATTTAACTACTTATATTAGTTAAAATAATATTTTGTATAATTTTAATAATCAAAAATATATTCAATAAATAAATTATTTAAAACTTAAATTATTAGAAAAGAGTGTTCTAATAAAACAATTTTTATTTAAGATAAGAGTGTAACCACTTTATATATCTACGTAGAATTAAGGTTGCATCAAATTTTCATTTCTTATCAGTTACAACTCTGTTGTTACTGAAACCACTGCTAATTTTAATTCTTTGTTTCCTGTCAAGGATATAACTTGATTAATAAAATTTGTATACAATAACAATACAATTAAAAACCAAATTTAAATAAGAATAATTTATTTTAAAACAAAACACTTCAAAGTGCCTTTGACTGATCATAAGGATTAAGAGTTTTAATAAATTAAATTAAATTAATTTTAAAATTATTAACCCTTGATAAAAATAAACAAAACACGTTTTACGTGCTAACTCCTCAAATAAAGGTCACCGGTCGATGATATAAGTCGATGAAACTATGCTCGTTAGGAAGCTCTGCTCGTTATCTACAATTTGGTCGTTTCGGGATCCTTCTAGCTAGACTGGTTGTCGAGATAATCGAATTTAAAGATTTTTAAATATAAAAAGATTATTTGATTATTTTCAGTTCCACAAGAATGAACGATATATACTTTATAAAAATAACTTTTAATAAGGAAAATATTTTATATTAAATTAAATTCAATATTAATTTCCGGACTGAAGAATTATATTAAATATTAATTATAAAGGACTAAATCACTTAATAATTGAATAATAAATAAGACGAACTTTGAACAATTATTTAATTATTAATTAATCATTCTTTTAGTCAATATTGAATCATATATATTAAATATTAATTAATTAGCAATTTATTATATTATTATTAATATCAATAACCTATATTATTAATTATTTATATTGAATATTTACAACAAACAATTTAACATGTATCTTTTGATAAATCATGTATTTATCTAATTAATTATTACTTAATTTGTATTATTAATATTTTATTATTTGTTTATTACATTGTTATCATATATGAGATTAGTTGAAAAAGTATTTAAACAGAGAATTTGAATTACTTTTACATTCTTTGTAAGATTATTAATATAAATACTATACTATACTTTATTACTTTATTAATATAATAATAATCTATAAATCTTTTATCTAATAGTTTAATATTTAATAATCAATTATAATACTCTTTTATATCATTAATAAGCTATCGTTAAAATAAAATAAATAATTGATTGAAATTATTTTATTAAAAGAATTATTTAAAACCCATAATTAAATAAATTGAGTATTTAATACATTAGATATTAGATTAAGTACATTCCTGACTAAGTTACGTATTATTAAAACCAAACCAACTTTACATTTCCTTGTTGCGGACTTAAGTGAACTTGACATTCAAGATCACTTGAGATTACTTTTTTCTATCGCTGCAAAATTATTATTATTCGATTTCTATTAATACAACAATATTAAAATATATTAAAACAATATTAAAATAATTATTTAAAAGGTTAAATTTCATTTATGAATAAAGGATTAGAAATTATTATTAACCTTAACCTTTAGTGTCAGATGAGCTAGTGGGAAATTAACAATAACTCACGAACGAGGTGCGATTTCTGCGTTATTTTATTCCGCGTAATTTTATGCTCATTATAAAGTTAAGCTTCTACAACATATATTAATTTCAGCTCAATATCTCCACTGGTTCACGAGATGTTGTAATTCAAAGATTTATCCATATTAAGATTTGAGAAATTATTTTCTGATTCTCTTGAAAAATAATTAAATTAGTTATTCCATTTAGAAATGAAGTCGATATCATAATGAAATTAATTATTAACTTTAGAATAATAATGATAAATATTATTAAACACTTATTTTAGAATAATATTAAGAATCTTTGACTTAAAAGATTAACAATTCACATTACTAATGATTCAATTAATTATTTAATTTTATTAATTAGTATTGTTATAATTAATTACAATTATAAGATATAATTATTAGTGACTAGTCATCAAAACTTTTATAATATTTTACACTAATTAGATTAGTTTAGAATTTATTACAATACTTTAAAAATATTATGTTTAAAAGAAATATTTAATTAGTTGTCAAGAAATTAAATTCAATTAATTTTGAAAATTGAATGAATTACTTTTACAACATTAACAATAATATTAATTCCAAACTTTTATTAAATTCAAATCAACATTCGATGTTTCAAAAACTTCAAATTCCGTTTTAAAAATTAATTAATTAAAAATTAACAATATTAAGAAATAAGAGGCAACTTAAAATAATCATAAATTCTCAAATAATAGAGTTTTCGCTGATCTGAGGATCTGAGTACACCATTAATTCAGAAGCTCTGCTTCCGAGCTACAACATATCAAATTTTCAGTCCTGTAAGTGCAATATTCAGGAAATAATCATTCAATAAAAATCACTACTATTGTTTAAAAATAAAATAATTAATGTTTTAAAAATTGGGAATCAATCCTCGCAGAGATGGTTTTTAGAGAGAATAAATCTCTGGGACCAAGGAACATTTCCAAAATTTTTATAGCAATTTCTTGTTTCAGGCCGACCATAAATTCATCCGTCTTTGCTTCCTCATTCCAGATAGATTCATCTGCATATTTATTGAACTCCAAAATGTAACTCCTAATCCCTCCTAAATGATGCTGTTTAATTGTCCTCATCATCTGGTTTGCGACGTAAACTGAATCAGAATTCCCATAGAAGGCTTTTAACTTCGAAACGAATCCCTGATAGTTAGTTAAACAAGGATCGTTGTTCTCGATTAGGGAGGCGGCCCAGTTCATGGCGTGGCCATAAAGACGGGAGATTAAATAGATAATTTTGGTTTCATCGTCCTGATAGCGATCAAGATAAAAAAGAAACACTAAATCTATTATGGCCAGGAAACCTTTGAGATGCCTGGTATCTCCGGCAAAACTGTCTTTTAAAGAAGTGTTGTCAAATAAATTGTCGTTTTCCATTTTAAAATCAATAATATGGTAACAGTACGAATAAGGAGTAGAGTGAGTAAAGTTCTGGTTGCGTTGTAGGAATGTTAAGTTGGGTAAGTGTGGTTAGAAAATACAATATAACTAAGAAAAATTAATTCAGATAATTAACTTTTTATTTAAAACATAATAATCTTTTTTATAATAAATTATATAATAATTAATCATATGTTTTTATAAAAAAATATTCTTTATTTAATATTAATATATTTAATTAAATACAAATTATTTAATTTTTATTAACTAAAATAATTAATAATTGATCTAAATTGAATAACTAAATTCTTAAAGCTTATTTAAAGATTATTTAATTAGTTAATAGCTAAATATTAATTGTTAATAATCTTTTTCAAAGAATTAAACAAAATAAATTAATTTAACCTTTTTATACTTTTCAAAGATTAATAATATACATATAAATAAAGTTAACAATACATGACTTATTAATAATATATTTCATAATACTAAACTAATGTCAAGTTTTTTTTAATTTTATAAGAGTTGATTATTCCAAATTATAAATAAATTTAGAATATTTTAAAATACTAGGTTTGCGTGATAAATAATCCTAATAGCAAGGGTTAAGAAAATTTTAATTTTATAATAAATTGTTTTATTAAAAACTTTTAACCTTTTGTAATTATTTATTAATTTATGAAAGACAATTAAATTACTAATTATTAACTTAAACACTTAATTATATTATATTTAAAAACATAAAATTTTATTTATTTAACTTTTTTATTTTATTAGAATATTTATTAACTATTAAGATTATAAGATGTGAAAATAATCTTACAAAGAAATTAATCTTTGAAGATAATTGAGATCTATTTATACATTTCGAAATTAATTATAATTTAATAATTGCAATTAATTTTATAATACATATTAATAATTATTATACATGAAATCAATAATTACATTTAAGAATATTCTTTTATTTTAGTTTAACTATCTAAATTATATAAATTTTACAATATTATAATTATTTTTATTTAATATTATTCTTATTAATTTATTATTGTAAGTTTTAAAATTTATTATTAATAATTTTTAATTAAATAAATAAAATTTTTCTTATTATTGTTGGAATGGAATCAACACTCGTTGTGGGGAATAATTTATTATTAATTTAAAGTTTAATTTTTTACTTAATTTAATTATCAGACTGTATACACATAGTACATTTTTCCAGAATTATAAGAATAATAAACAGCGACAAAATTATCCCAATAACTTTAGAAAGCAAAACACTAATTCAATTAAAAATAAAAATAAGGGACCGATCTCTAAAGAAGAAAGGGAAAGAAGAATTAAAAACAACTTATGTCTTTATTGTGATTCTCCAAACCATAAACTAAAAGACTGTTCAAAAAGAAATAATAAAAGCTCAGTTAGTTCTGTAACTATAAAAGAACCAATTGGAGTAAATTTATAAAGTTAGCTGAATTTAGTTACAACAATGTAATTCAAGAATCTGCAAAACAATCGCCTTTTTTCTTGAATTATGGTTATCATCCAAAATATTCACCTGTTATTCCAAATCAGGTTAATATTCCTAAAGCTGAAAAATTTACCCGAAATCTAAATGAATTAATAGAATAATTAAAAGTAAATCTCAAACAAGTAAACGAAACACAGAAGAAATTTGTAGGTAAATACAGAAGCCAACCACCCGATTTCAAAGTCAATGACAAGGTTTGATTAGATAGTTTTCTAATATTTCGTTCAGGTAATAAGAAATTTAATCCTCGTAAATTAGGACCATTTAAGATAATGAAGAAAGTCTGAATTTTCATTTAAACTGAAGCTACCCAAAAACATTAAAATTCATCCTGTTGTGCATATGCCTAGTCTAGAACCCTATTATGAAGATAATAAATTCAAAAGAAAGCAATCTCCTCCACCTCCAATTATTGTAAATGATGAAGAGGAATACGAAGTCGAAGAAATTCTAGATCAAAGAAAACATTACAGAAAGATTCAGTACTTAGTAAAGTGGAAAGGATATTCTCTAAGTGAAGCATCATGGGAACTCGAGGAAAATTTGAACTGTCATGAACTTTTAAAATAGTTTAAAAACTCATAAAAAAGATTAACTTTTATAAATTTAATATAATAAAAATAAAATTATCTTGTACATAGCTTAGTTTAATAATAATTTAAATTAACATGTAAATAGTTTAATCTAGTTTAATACAATAAATTAGTTTGTAAATAGTTTTACTTTAATATAGCCTGTCTTGAATTATACTTTATTTTTATTTATAATAATATTAAAAAATAATAAAATTTAAATAATAACTAATTAATTTTAATATTGAATTTAAAAAAAAAAAAAAAATTTAATTTATTGCCCTGTTGCTACCAGAAACTTGCTGAATTTAATTCTTTGATTACTTTGTTTACTTTGTTACCCTATTATTACCAGAAACTTTCTGAATTTAATTCTTTGATCACTTTGTTTACTTTATTACCCTGTTGCTACCAGAAACTTTCTGAACTTAATTCTTTGATTACTTTTTAATTTGTTAATTTGTTGCTACCTGAACTTTTGCTTTGCTGTTTTTAATCTATTTTAATCTTTATTTACTCTTGTAAAGCTGTGCTTAACAATAAGAAACTAGAACTTAAATTAATAATCCAATAAAACAAACTTATTAAACACAAATCTAAATCAAAAGGTTGGTGTTAAATAATAATTTATTAATTATTAATTTTTTAATAAAAACACGATTTTTAATTTTACATGAAATTTTTGTGATATTTATACATTTTTTAATAAATAAAATAATTAAATTTTTGTGAATTAAATTTTATAATTTAAACCAATCAAATTAATTTTTTACTTAGAAAAATTTAATAATAAAAATAAAAATAAAATAAAATATTCGGACTCGTACTTGCAAAACTTAATATAAATTCTAAGTGTTAACCACTAAGACATATAAGTCAAATCTATGATCCGTTACATTGTCCCGCTCGAGGATTCAGATACCAGACGAATCAAATTTTTCATTATGTTTGTTTTAAATTTTTATAAATTAATCTAAAGATATTAGATTCTGTAGCTGTTGAGAATAACTATACAATCGTATACTATTAATTTCTGATGTTAATATAAAAAAAATTTTTTTTTTTTTTTATAAAAGGTTAAAGATTAAATATCTTATTTATCACTAACTTAATTAGCGGAAAGATAAAAAATCATTCCCTCCCCAATTTCAGAAATTAACAGAGTTTCTCAACTATTACCTCCGTTTTGGCGTAGGGCGGTCTGAGGATACTCTTTTATATTTTATTAATAAAAATATTATTTCATAAAACATTTAAAATAAATACTAATTTTATTAATATTTATTTTAAAAAATCTTATTTTTGACTCGTTTTTTTAGAAATAGATTTTAATTTTTATTAATTAATTAAGCGTCCTGGCGCTCCCCTTACAATAACTTTAGATTCACTTTTATAATTCAGTGTCTTTTTTCGTTAGAGTAAGTTTCACTGACTTAATTTCTTCAATAAAGAAAGAAAGAGGAAAATAAAAAATTTAAACACTAAGGTATTATCTTTATATCAATGGGAGTTTTTATTGTAAAGAACGGACAGTGTTCAACAATAAAACTGAACAAAGATATATTTGATAAACCGAAGATATATTATTCAAAAATTATTTTTATTATTAAACACTCAACTTAATAGATAATAAGTTAGTGTAAAATAATTTATAATTTTTATTTATTTATTTTGTTATTCTTATTAATAAAAACTCAAATTTTTATTTTTTATTTTTTATTTTTAGCATATTATAAAACAAAAAATATGGAGGATAACATTTTCGACAATGCAAGTTTAAAGGATGGCTTTGCAGGAGATGGAAAATATCTTAAAGGATTTCTAGCTAAAATAAACTTAGTTTTCATGGTCTACCCTGAAAGATACCAGAATGACACTACAAAGGTACTTTATTTAATATCCAAGCTTTACGGGAAAGCAATGAATTGGGCTGCAACTCTAATAGAAAAAGAAGATCCATGCTTGAATAACTACCAAATATTTGTGGACAGACTGAAAGTAGTTACTAAGTCAAGGTAGTTACTAAGTCAAGGTAATTACTAAGTCAAGGTAGTTAAGTCAAGGTAGTTACTAAGTCAAGGTAGTTAAGTCAAGGTAGTT
The DNA here is from genome assembly GCA_002157105.1 of Piromyces sp. E2. Taxonomy (NCBI): domain Eukaryota; kingdom Fungi; phylum Neocallimastigomycota; class Neocallimastigomycetes; order Neocallimastigales; family Neocallimastigaceae; genus Piromyces; species Piromyces sp. E2. The sequence continues at coordinate 8,769 of KZ151278.1, read as the reverse complement.
ACTAAGTCAAGGTAGTTGGGATTATGTTACAAGGGTGTTTTTATTGTAACGTAATTCTATATAAATATTTTAACAATATGATAATTATTAAATTTTATATAGAGTATTGTTTTATCCCAATAGGTTGATTTAGTTTATAATTTATTTATTTTATTTTATTTATTCGTTTTATTATTTATTTTTTATAGTTAATAAAAACACAAAGATTTTATTTATTTTGATTTAAACCATTGCTATTTATACTTTTTGGTGATCTGATGTGGCTAAATCGAAAATCATAAATATCTTTCTAAAAAGTTCTTTAAATTGAATAAAAATTACATAAAATAATTCTCGTGATAAAAATACATAAAAAAATAATTTTTTGAATATTCGAACTTATTCCTTTTTCGAATAAGTTCTACAAGTTTCTATGAATTATAAAGAAATTATTAAATAAATATTTTAAAATAAAATTTTTGGATCAATGTCGGAATCAAACTCAATTAATCCATATTGATGTCAAGGTGTTTTACATTTCCAAAAGAAAATCATTGTTCCTTCTAACTTAAAAGTGCATATTATAAAATCCAATCATGATTAGTTTCATTATAATATCGATTTCATTTCTATATGGAATAACTAATTAAATTATTTTTCAGGAGAATCAGAAAATAATTTCTCCAATCTTAATATGGATAAATATTTGAATTGCAATATCTCATAAATCAGTGGAGATATTGAGTTGAAATTAATATATGTTGTTGTACAGAAGCGTAGCTTTCTAATAAGCACAAAATGAAACGTAAACAAAATCACGCGAAAATCGCACCTCGTTCGTGAGTTATTGTTAATTTCCCACTAGCTCATCTGACATCAAAGGTTAAAGTTAATAATAATTTCTAATCCTTTGTTCATAAATGAAATTTAACCTTTTAAATAATTATTTTAATATTGTTTTAATATTTTAATATTGTTATATATAATAGAAATCGAATAATAGTGATTTTTCAGCAATATAATAGGTAATCTCAAGTAATATTGAATGTCAAGTTCACTTAAGTCCGCGACATTGAACATAAAACATGTATAATTTTAATTTTAATTAAGTAGAGTAGTATCAGACTGTAATAATTCTATTAAGAACTCTAAATAGAATTATTAACTATAACTTAATAACTAATTTATTAAGTTGAGAACAAAATAAAAAAAAAAAATAAAATTTTTTTTTACCTCTAATTTTTAGTTTATTATAAAATAATTATAACAGTCTTCTGGTTACGCAAAAAATAGTTTTTTGTTACGCAAAGCTGTAATGTAGTGTGTTTGTTTTTTGATAAAAATATCTTTTATTAATTAAAATGTTTTATTAATTAAAAAGAAATTAAAATGTTTTACTTATTATTATAATTATAATAATAACTCTTGATTTTTTAAAAAGAACTCAAGAGCCTTATTTATATTTTTTGTTAAAAATAAGTGTAAAGTGGTTTGGAATAAATTTTTGAATTTTTAGAAAATTCTATTCTATTTTTGATACTAAGTCAATATGGAAAAACTTGTAATCCAAAGGGTTATTAAAATTTTTAATTTAAAACTTTTAACCTTTGCTAAATGCGTATTTAATAATTAATTAAAATGGAAAATTGTTTTATTAAAACACTTAATATTAATTAATAGTAAAGACTCTTAAAAATTAATTTTTAACTTAAAATTTATTTATTAATAATTTTATTTAATAATTAAACAATTAATCTTTTTTAAAGAATCAAACAAGATGAATTAATTTCACCTTTTTATACTTTTCAAAGATTAATAACATACATATAAATAAAGTTATCAATACATGACTTTATTAATATAAATTATAAATAGTTTAATTGAATAATTAAATAAAAATAGAATTTGCAATTAATGAAATAATTATTTATTCCATAATCAGCTTGAATTATTTTAATTATTTAATTACAAACAATAAACAGTAATTCTTCAGGTTTTTCTTCTAGTCTTTTCCTGAAGAAAACAATTAGACTAGAAATTACTAAAAATAATATTAAAATTAATAAACATTAATAAATTATAAATTAAAAATAATAAATATAATAAACTATTAAATGAGGCAATATAAAATTTATTATCCAACAATCCTCAATATGATATATGATAACATTAGTAATCTACAAAAAACTATAGAAAGTCCTTTGATTTTCCTTTTGAAAATCAAGAGTTATTATAATAAAATATATAAAGACAAAAAGTTTACAAATAATAATAACTTTATTTTGATAATAATTATATATTCATTAATATTTTTAATAAAATTATTTATATAATTTAAATTTTCTAATTAAATTTTCTACTTGTGTGTTAATTTTATGTATTTTATATTTATTTTTTTTATTTATTTTATAATTGTAATGTATTGAGCAATGCAATATTTGTCATACGCATACGCCACTACATTATATTAAGTTGCGCTACTATTGATGAGTAAATTAGGATACAAATACGTATTAAAATCAATTCTTATCAAAAACTTCATATAAACTTTTAATTAAATTTATATAAACCCTTATTAAAAATTCACCAATTAACAACGAATTAATATAAATAAAAAAACCCCTAAGGTTTTCCATTAACTATAAATAATCGTCAATTGTATAACTCAAATACTTTTTTCCTAAGAAAAAAGATCAATTTTAGAAGTTATACAATTAATACAAATTAATAATAAAGTATTAATAATACTCAATAAATAAACAAAATAAAAATTAATAAAAATAATTAGATATTCCGGTAAATCTCGGCAAAGTATAAAAAATTAAGTGTCGCACCTAATATTGATCTTTTTTCTTTTTTTTACCCTGATATCTAATAATAATAATAATAATAATAGAAATAATAATAATAATATAAAAAAAAAATAAATAAATAAATAAATAAATAAATAAAAACAAAATGAGCAATAATTCTGAATTATCCGAGGGAATAATAAACCCACCAAGGAAGGCGAAATAACTAACAAACTCGACTCCATTACAGAAGCTATGAAGATACAGGCGGAAGCCCTCAAAGGTCTCGCTACAGCCTTAGATTCTGTCTTAAGGAATTCGATAAATAATAGTTCCTCAAAATCGACTGCTACCGACCCTTCCGGAGAAATCGTTATTACGTCCTACGATATTCCCCCAGTCATTTAGATAATTCAAATTCATTCAAAGGGAAGGATACTGACGTTGAAAGGTTTTTAGTAATGGGCAAACGTCAATTTGGATTTTATACAAACTTTTATAAGTCAGAAAAAAAGAAGGTCGAATTTATTGAAGCTCATTTAGGATCTGCCTCCGAATGGTACTATATCTTTATGAGTGAAAAGCAAAGGGAAGAACCTAATTCTGGATTACTTCTGGAGGAACTTGCCAAATACTTTTCTACCAACATTCCGGATAATCTTAAGCTTAGTCGATTATTAAAACTTTCTCATAGATGGGGTAACGCTGTAGAATTTGTTACAAAATTTAAACTCTATTCCACACAACTAGCAATTCCCAATGTGTTACAAATAAGACTTTTCGAAGAGAGAGTTAATCCATTAGTAAAAAAGAAATTGATGGACTTAGAACCAAAAAACAGGACCATCGAGAACTATAGTGAAATGTTAATTACTTACGATACAGAAAGAGAGAGACATTGGGACTCGGAAGCACAAAGAGGAAATTTCATTCCCCTAATTCTACCGAAGAACAAAGTAGGAAGAAACAAAAATTTTGGGATAAGAAACGTAATAATAATGATAATTTCAAGAAACCCAACAACAATTATTTAAAACCTTCCCAAGGTAAAGAACAAAAAAACTAACTAATGGATTTCCGGTGAACATCGGAAATCCTTTAAATCACGTCACCTTTCTAAACACCCCATCTGGAATTATTCCAAGGACATTTATCAAAATAAAAATTAAGCTACAGTTACCAACATTAACTAAGACCAGAGAAGTTATGGCTATACTAGACTCAGGTTCAGGAACAAATCTTGTTAAAGAACAATTAGCCGAAGACTGGAACTTTCCCATCCTTCCTACTATGTCTACCACTATTTTTCCAAATAAGATTGAAGAAAATTGTTCCACTACCCAGGAGATTCCAACACACGTCGAATTACCTAATGAAAAAGGAAAATTGGTAAAAAAGACCTCGAATTTACGATTTTCCTTATCAAAAAACATTCCATATGGGTGTCTTCTAGGTATTAACACTTTATTCAACCTTAGAATCGCGTTCAAGGTCGGTAAAGATGGTTACATACCTTACTTTAGTGAGGAAGAATTTCCTCCATGGATATTCAATTATCATTAGAGGACCTGAATAATAAAGAGGTCTCTTTTGTGACTTTAAATGAAGATCCAGATTACAATCTAAAATTACTACCTAGAGAATACTGGAAGTACTCTTCAGTATTCAACAAGGTTACAAACAAATCATTGCCGCCCCACCGTCCAGGTTTGGATTGCGGTATTGATTTGGTCCCTGGAGCACAACTCCACAAGGGGCCTGTTTATCCAATGAATCCACTCCAGATAAATGAAGCAAATAAATACATTGATGAAAATTTGGAGAAAAGATTCATACGTCCTTCTAAGTCACCAGCAGCGTACCCGGTGCTTTTTCAAAAAAAGAAAGACGGGTCTTTACGTTTCTGTGTTGACTATAGAAAGCTCAATCAAGTTACGGTTAAGGTTTCTTATCCTATACCTCTCTACAACTTATTTTTTGAGCAGGTTCGCGGATCTAATTTCTTTACCAAATTGGATCTTAAAGCTGCCTATAATCTTATTCGAATACGGGAAGGCGATGAATTCAAAACCGCTTTCCGCACTCGTCACGGCCAATTTGAATATTTGGTGATGCCTTTTGGGCTCACCAACGCTCCAGCCGTCTTCCAACGGTTTATCAATTATGTCCTTTCTGACTTTATTGATAAATTCGTAGTAGTATATTTAGATGATATTCTTATATACTCTAAAACCTTAAAGGAACATATCATTCATGTTTCTAAGGTATTGGAAGCACTACAAGAGAACCACCTGGTGGCAAATCTTGAGAAATGCGTTTTCCATGTATGTGAAGTTGACTTTCTCGGCCATGTAATATCCGGTACCTGTATTAAAACCGATCCAAGAAAGACATCTACTATAAAAGAATGGCCACAGCCTACTACAGTTAAGGAATTACAATCCTTTTTAGGGTTTTGTAATTACTATAGATGGTTCATAAAGAATTTCTCAATGATTGTCGAACCACTCTTCGCGTTAACACGGAAAAATAGCAAATTCGTTTGGGACGAGCAGTGCCAACAGGCACTGGACTCCCTGAAACACCAGTTATCATCGACGCCAGTATTAGTTCTCCCAGATCCCGACAAAGAATTCGTCTTGGAAACTGACGCCAGGGTCACTGAATATTAGAGCTGATGTGTTATCTAGGAGACCTGATTATACCACTGGAGCGGATATCGAATTGGAAACCATCATGGATCCTAAGAAGTGCAGTTTCTTTTGCTTTATTGATATTTCCAAATTCAATCCTCTTTTGGATGCCATAAAATCCGCACTGCCTAGCGACCCGATTCTTTCTAATATTTTTAATTCTATAAATAACAATAAAGCTATCGGGAAGGATCTTAAGAAGTACGATCTTTCTAAATTCTCAATAAAAAATGGTATTCTCCTTTTCAACAACTTAGTATGTGTCCCTTCGAAAGTAAGATATGACATCTTGGCCGCTCATCACGACTATTCTTCTGCAGGTCACTTAGGCATCCATAAAACAGAAAAATTAATTAGTAGAAATTTCTACTGGCCAGGGTGGACGAAAGATGTAAAAAACTTCGTCAAATCGTGTAAAGTATGTTCTACCATGAAGTCTTCCAAACATAAAACTTACGGTAAGTTGATTCCGCTTGAAATTCCCAAGTGTCCGTGGATGATAGTTGAAATTGATTTTATCACCAATATTCCTTCTACTAGAACCGGTAAGGAGCTAATTTTAAGATGTGCGAGTATCTCTTCCCATAATTTGCTGGTAAATTGAGATCCTCTATCGGTAATGATTTCGTATGGTAAACTGTGGAGATAAAATACGCTTTTGTAACGAATTTATTTTTATCTACGCTAGGTTGTTGTAGATAACTAATAATAAATAACAAAAGAAATAACAAATACATTATTAAATTATGGTTTAATATTAATATTTTATTTATTATTAGTTTTGGTGTTAATACTGACTCAAAGAGTCAAAATAAAATAATAATACATGGAATTTATATTCAAAGATTTAATATATGCTTGGTTAATACATTTATTTAGTTATATATTTAATTTTCCTATCTAAACTAAGTGAATGAATAATTATAATCTTAATAAATATAATTTAATGAATGATAATGTAAAATAGATAAATATTCATATTTAATATAAATGAATGAATTAATTAATATTTAAATAAATATTATTTTCCAAAAGGTAGAAAGTAAGATTCGAACCAGTGACATCAAGTGTGGTATAAGAATAGCAACTGAAAGAAGATGTAGCCAGAGAAGTAACGATGCTGATATCGTTACAGCTTTTCAAAAATACCACAGCAGCTTCATTACTCGACGGTAATCCTGGGAAGGCATAAAGATGCACCATTTTTGATAGCCTGTCACAGAAAACCATTATAGAGTAACATACGATGGCCACCACAGGGCACCATACTACCATAGGACAAGTAGAACGCCTCAACCAGTCAATTGAACAATTCATACGGTGTGTTACAAGAGCATACGACTCTGAAGACTGGCTAGACTGGTTGTACTTAATTGAATTTATTTACAACAACAGTAATAACTCATCAACAGGCCAACCACCTTTCCTTTCCTTTAACGGGTATCTACCATCATTCGCTCCATTATCTTCGTCTATCTCCTCTGTCATGGGCAAAGTCTACCACATTTCGGATTTTCAGGCAAATATAAACAAAATCAGACACATATTGGCCGCATCTCAAGAACTTTACGAGCATTACGCCAATCGTCACAGAATAAAGCCCCCAGTACTTAGCGTAGGTGATCTGGTATGGTTGAGAAAACCATCTAACTTCATCCCCAACAATTCAATGAAATTATGCCCCAGGAAATTCGGTCCCTTTAGAATCATCGAAAAGTTGAATTACAACAATTACAAACTTAATTTATCGAATTCTTCCTTCCCTAGGAAATCCAATGTTTTCAATATTTGTGAATTAGAACCTTTTACTAAACGTAATAAAGACATTGCTTCTATCCCTCACTCTCCCGAGGTTCATACTATTCTCGATTGTAGAATTAATGCTAACACTAACAAATGTGAATATTTCGTCTCCTTTATCGAGCCAGGACGGCCTCCAACATGGATTGATTCCTCCATTATAGATGAGGATGATTACTACTCCGACATTTTATCTTCTTTCAATTCCTCGTCTTGTAATAAATCGGTTTAACTTACCATCGGAGGGGCAGTGTAATGTATTGAGCGATGCAATATTTGTCATACGCATACGCCACTACATTATATTAAGTTGCGCTACTATTGATGAGTAAATTAGGATACAAATACGTATTAAAATCAATTCTTATCAAAAACTTCATATAAACTTTTAATTAAATTTATATAAACCCTTATTAAAAATTCACCAATTAACAACGAATTAATATAAATAAAAAACCCCTAAGGTTTTCCATTAACTATAAATAATCGTCAATTGTATAACTCAAATACTTTTTTCCTTAGAAAAAAGATCAATTTTAAGAAGTTATACAATTAATACAAATTAATAATAAAATATTAATAATACTCAATAAATAAACAAAATAAAAATTAATAAAAATAATTAGATATTCCGGTAAATCCCGGCAAAGTATAAAAAATTAAGTGTCGCACCTAATAATAATAAACGCTATTTAGGATAGTTCTTACACTAGTAAAATTACAGTCCACAATTATTTTGTTTTTATCTTTAAGTGTTAAAGTCCCTGGAAACAATAATGAAAGCAAATGGGAGTACGGGATATCCGATGTCTTCATATGCGATTTATAATACTTGGAAAAATAATTTCATTTTTTATTTGGTATATTTAATTTATTACAAATTTTTTTAACTACATAAGTATCTGTAATATTTTTATCTCTCGTCATATTATACAATCCCATTAAAGTATCTTGAATGAATTTAATCATTAGTAATGAATTTTTATAAGGATCTAATATTGTTTGAAATATATTTAAATTTGATGATAACTGTAACGATGTGCCAAATAAAATTATTAACAATATGGGAATTATTAATTTCTATTTAGTCGATTTGTTTATCCCAATAGGTCAAAAAATTAATTTTTAGGTTTTTATTTATTTAGTTTTATTAAGAAAATTTATTTATTTATTTATTATTTATTTATTTAATTTAATTATTAATTAGCTATAATAATATTAAAATATTAATTGTTACTAATTAATAAAAACACGAAGAAATCAAGTATTTTGATTCAAACCACTGCTATTTATATTTTTTGGTGATCGGATGTGGCTGAATCAAAAATAAAAATATCTTTCTAAAAACTTCTTTAAATTGAATAAAAATAACATAAAATAAATCCCGTGATAAAAGTACATAAAATTATTATTTTTTAGAATATTCGAACTTATTCTTTTTCGAATAAGTTCTACAAGTTTCTATGAATTATACAGAAATTGTTAAATAAATATTTTAAAATAAA
>KZ151263.1:14439-30398 GCA_002157105.1 Piromyces sp. E2 | reverse complement strand
AAAAAAAAAAAAAAAAAAGAAAAAAAAGAAAAAAGAAAAAAAGAAAAGAAAAAGAAAATTTTATATTATATAAAAAAATATTAATTAATAATAAATAAATAAAATAAATATATATATATATAATAAAAAAAAGTTTTTTTTTTTTATTCTTACTATTGTGAGAAATATATTGTCTAAAGGAATTAAAGAAGGCCTTCTGTCTAAACATAATAGATAGATCAAGAGGTGAACTTAATAAATCATTAATTTTTTGAATATCCTTTAATTTGAATAATTCACCAGTTTTTCTAATCACTTCGGTAAGATAGACTGCTGAAGATTCAGGTCCTTCCCATATATCATTCCAACTATTATTAAAAGTAATTAGGTATATTAGTTTCATAAAGCTTATTATATAAATAATATGAATTTCTCTCTCTCTATATATATATATATATTTTCTTTTACCTTGATGGAATATCAGATTGTATTAAACTAGTTCCTATATCAATTAAATCATTGGTTGGAAGAATAATACCTCTAATTAACTTGGAAAGACTAATTAAATCTTTATTGATAGTCTTTATTAAATTTATACCAAAACTATATTCCTATTTATTTGTTTAAAAAAAAAAAAGTTAATATTTTTGTTAATATACTATTGATCTATAAAAAAAATTATTTTTCTTAATTTTTGAAAAGAAAAAATATATATATTTATATTTATATTTACATTATTAAAGAAGACAATTAATGGATTGTCAGAATTGATACGACTGTATTTTTGATTAATGAAATCTTGTGAAGTTAACTATAATATAATATATTTTTAATAAATTTATAAAATAAATAAATATATATATATTAGATTTATGGAGTTTATGATAATTTTTTATTGTTATTTTTATTTTTTATTTTTTTTAAAAAAATATTGAGTTATTATTATAACCCTGTCACTTACCTTCTTCCACAATTGCATTACTGGAATAAGTTCTTTAGACCATTTTTCTTTGTTAAAGTTCTTTTCAGAATTCTTGGAATTGTACTATATATTTTATATATTGAATAATATTTTAATAAATATTCGATACTTATCAAATATTATTTAAATAAATAAATAATTATTTCATATTCTTGTATATACTTACCATTAATTTAATCTTATTAATTACTTGTTGACTTTGAGTTTGTTGTAAAATATTATTAATGTTCACCGGAAGATTAAAGAGACTTGGATTATCATTTTCCGGTAAGGAATTAATAAGTTTCATATAATCAGCATGTAATGTTGAATTAGGAATAACTATTAATTGAAAAGAAAAAAGAAAAAAAAATAAATATGAATATTAATATATGCATAATTATAAAATAATAAATAGAAAAAAAAATAGTTAAATATTTTAGAAAAAAAATAAATAAATTAATAATATTAATATAATTATGATTTAATTTTTACCAATATTCTTTGAAAGATATTTAGTTGGTCCCTTATTATTAACTGAGAATATTTCTGTGATTTTAAATTAATATTATAATACATTTTTAATTATGATTATTTTTACATTATTTTTATTATTTCTAATAAAAAAAAAAAGATATTATTATTATTTACCATTATTAAAGAATTTCTTTATATAAATATCTAATTTTTCAATATCATTATCATCATCAAGGTGACCTCCATAAATTGCATTCATAAGTAATCCTCTAAAGATTTCCCATTGTGGAATCTTATCAGAATGACACATTTTCTATAAAAAATATTAATATATAATAATTTTTTTTATAAAAATAAGAGTGTAATCATTAATATATTATTAATATTAAAAATATAAATATATTTTTAAAACTTATGCATAATGATAAAAAAAAAAATAGTATTTTAAATAATCTATTAAATTTTTATATTTTTACATCAAGTAATTCAGCACAGGAACGTAAATCAGTATTTGAAAATTCATAGAATTTGGCCCAACCTTGGGGAATATACATTCTTCTTTCTTGTACAATAGCATGGAACCAGGCCAAAGAGAATAAGGATTGAGCTCGAATAACAGATCCATTAGCAATATATTCTGGGGTCCATCCTTCATACGTTCTTAATAAATTCTTCTTTACACCTATTTTTTTTTTTTTTATTTTATTTAAATAATAAAAAAAAATAATAAAAGAAAAATATAAATAAAAAAATATATAAAATATATCAATGTAAATATGAAATAATTTTATAGTATTTTTATTAATAATAAATAAATAAATATATATATATATAGAAAATAATTATTTATTTTTTTTCTTTTATATATTTCTATAATTTTATTTATTTTACCTGGTGGTGCTTCAATAGTAATCTTTAAGGAACATTGGAGTATACTAGATGGAAATTTCAAATGAGCTTCAGATGTTAAGAATAAACGGAAGTTCTTGTGTGGTTTAATGGTATTTATTTCTTTTTCTAAAGTAGGTAACCAACTAATAACTAAATGAATATTTTGTAAGAATAACCAAGAACCTTCCTCAGCACAACTTCTTAATCTAGATATGGCAACATCAAATTGACCTTGACCCATAGCAACCTAATTACCCATAATAATATATATAACATTATAATATATTTATTAATGTTTATTAATAACCAAAATAATAATAATAATGCATGATAATAATAATATAAAATTTTGAAAATATTAATATTATTTATTAAAAATTAAAAAAAAAAAACATACTTGATAGAACATATTAGGACCTAATATTTTCTTGGAAGCTTCTGAAAGTTCTTGTGATAAATCAGCACCTGGAGTAATGATAAAGAGAATAGGTTCTGTTGGAATGGTTTCACTTTCAACTAATTTTGCAATATTTAAAGCTGGTGGATCCAAGGATGGTACACCAAGAGCTCCAGAACAGAATAAAGTTACTATTTATATGATTTTTTTTTAATAAGGATGAAAAAATAAAAATAAAAAAAAAATAAGAAAATAAAATAAAATAAAATACAAATATAAATATAAATATTAATAATATAAATAATATAATTAGAAAAAAAATTTTTTAAAATGTTTATTTTATTTTTTTATTCTTCATTATGTTTTTTTTTTTCTTTTTTTATAAAACTTACAAGCTACGAGAATTCTATCAGGTCTTAAAGTTTGAATAATTAATACCTTTTGCCATGGACTATTAAAATAATTATAATTATAAATTAATAATATATGAAAAAAAAAAAAGATAAATATTATATATAAAGTAATGAATTTTTTATCTGTTTTTATTTATTTATTTATATGTTGTTATTGTTATTTACCTTAATGCTTTAGAATATTTCTCTGGGAAAGATCTTTCACAATTTTGAGTCTTAATCCAGGTATCCCATAATTCTATATCACCAAAGATACTTTGATTTGAAAATACTGGACAGGCACTCTATTTTAAACATAAAAATGAAAGTAAATGATTAAAATTAATATATATATATATTAAATATAATATACATTTTATATTTATTTTTAATTATTTAATTATTTAAATATATATATATATATATATATATATTTCAAATAATTTAACAATTATATAATTATATTTTATTCTATAATAATAATTGAAACTCACTTGGAGATATTTAAATTTGGTAATTCGGTCTTTTGGTATCCATAATGGAATATTAAATTCTTTTCCTTCAATATCTGGAATAAGTTGTCCAGTAAATAAATCCCATTCATTTTGTTGGAATAATCGACCATGCATAGATTTAATAACAAAGAGAGCAAAGGATAATCTATCTTGTTTAAACATAGAACGACTAACATAGTTAAATACCAGTTTTTCTAAGGATCGAGTAAGATATTTAATACGTGTTTCTGGACCACTGTCATTCTTACCATTATTAGGGAATTGTAAATTAAGAGAACTTTCAAATATTCTTAAGAAGTTATTCAAACTAAATTGATACATATTATTAATATTCTTGAGATAACCGATACAGAAGAAGAAGGAACTACCAAAATTAGAAAACAGGGAGTATTTATTTCTTTCATTATTAATATTCTTTTGTAATTCATGAGATTCTTTTAAGGAATTGGTAATGGTGGTACTCTTGGCCTTGGTATCATTTAATAAATCAATTAACGATTTATTTTCAAGAATGTTTCCTTCAGAAGTGGCTAATTTATTAAGTAAAAGATCTTCTAATTCTAACAGTTGTACCTTTTGTTCCTCTTCCTTCTTTAAAAGGTTTAATTTTTCTACTTCTAATTTTGGTTTTTCATGTTGAATGGTAATACCAAGAAGTTGACTCATTAAACCAGCTTTAGTAATAGAGAAGTTAACAATGTTCAAATAACCAGAAGTGGATGGTGGTACTTCAAAATTGGATTTCTTAGTAATTAAGTAGAGTTGGAAGTTTTCATTGAAATCAACTTGTTTATCTCCTAGTTGAATAATATATCTCGGTCCCTGTTTAATTAATTCTCGTTTCAATAAGGAGTAGAGGATTGGTTCAATCTCTTCAATTTCATGAATAATTAATGTTTTTCCAAATCTTACGGCAAGTTCTATGGATCTAACAAAGTTTTCATCATTTTGAATAATTACTTCGGGTTTTTTCTCTTCAAGATGTTTAATTAACCATGAAAGGGCCTGAGATGAAGGATCAATAATTAATGGATAGGTGTCACTCATCTTTATAATAATAGCATTATCGACAGATAATTCATCATACGGTAATCCTTCGGCTCTCCATAACAACTGTTCTTTATCAGTACTAATAATCTTACGAAGGTTAAAGTTCTTAATTTCATTATTATCAGCCCATTTTTTAACCATTTGATGACGAATATCCTCAGGATGTTCACCTAAATAGGTTACAAAGGCTGAAGAAATTAATGAATTCTTTGGAAGACTATCCAGTGATTCTTTTATCTCTTTAATTTGACTTTCCCAACGTTTTCCTTCTCCTTCAAGCTTACCTAATAAGAGTTGTGCCGATTTAATAACTTCTTTAGATTTTTCAAGATTCACTCTTAATACTTCGGCTTCTCCTGTTTTCACACCGAAATCATCACGTAAAGCTTTCACCTTGTTATCCACTTGAATAACATCATCTTTTAATTTTTGAATACGAGCTCTAGCATCATTCAAATTCTTAGTTGCTTGTGCTAAACTTTCACGAAGAGGACCAATCTTTTCAATAACGATAGAATATTCAATATTAGCTTTAACCCAAACCGCTAATGGAGCTGCAGCAACAAATGATCTCTTAACATTAGCTTCCTTAAAGGAATCGGGTTTTTGATTAATTAATTCTTGTACTGAACTTCTAATTTGTTTGGTAATATTGGCTGCATCAAAATTAATAATTTCTTCCTTAATGGTTCTCTTACCAAGGAAAGTTTTCATACTCGTCCAAGACATATCATAGATACCCATAAGACGAAGAACACCTTCCAATACATCTCTAATAACTGGTGGTGGCGCTCTTAAGGATCTAATTTCTGTCAAATTTTCTGGTTTAATAGCTCCTACAGATTCTTTTGCCTTTTCTAAAAGTGGACCAACCTCCTTCAATTCTTCTTCAACAGCCTTCTTTTTCGCTTGAATCTTTTCTTCTTCCATATTTAACTCTACACTTAATTGTTCCATTTCTTTCTTTTTATTTGAAGCTTGTAACATACTTTCGGTAATTTGTTTTAAGGCGCTGTCAGTTTCTTTTTGTTTTTCCGCTAACAATACTCCTTGATTAGTGGCATCTTGAGATAAGGTATCAACATACTTTGAAGCTTCTGTGAGTTTATCTACACCTCCTTGTAAATATTTCTTTCTTTCTTCAAAAATTTCTTTATTTTGTTGATAAATCTTATTGTAGCATTGAAGGAATCTTAGGAAATGCTTTGGTGATGAATTGTATTTCAAACAATCATCATGAATATCCATTATTTGTTTAATGACACGATCCCCATTCTTAGGATCACTAACAATGTCGGTAATTAATTGATTCATTGCCAAAATCTTCATGCTTTCTTGAGTGTAAGCATCAATCCAAATAAGTCTACATTGAGAATAGAAAGCAGGATTAGCTTCACAAATACTAGTAAAGTCTGGGGATGAACAATCCAAAATTAATACAATATGAAGGTTACGGTGAACTCGACTGATAAAGAAATCATTAATACTACCCTTAAATCCAGTTTCAGAGTATGTATCTTTAATTTCATTAAAGAGAGTTTCTAATTCTTCCTTGTTATACATACCTGGAATTTCACCAGAACTCAATAAACTGTTAATACTTTCAATAAACATTGGATTAATTAATTGATTATCTTCAATGGCTAAAATAGTATTTTCACCTTGAATACCAGCTTCATAAATAGCTTGTTTAATATCGGTATAGAAGGACTTTAATTGATAGTTTCTACCAATCTTTAAGGTATATATATTAATATGAAGCATGTAGGCCACTAAACAGATACTATCCCATCTTTTCATACCCGTTCTACCAGCAAGAAGTAAGGATCCTCCCTCTTGTAATAATATATTTTCAAATTTAGCTAATTGATATAACATGTCTGGATAGAGACAAATATTTAAGGTTCTATATTCATTTTCATAGGACAATAATTTATCAGATACCATTTGTTTATAGGTATCAAGAGTTACTCTATTCAATATTTTTGACGTCTTTTCATCATTTTTGATATAGACATACACAATATTATTAATATTAATGGAATAATTCCATTCATTCTTAATGGTGGAAAATACTATATTATTAAAAACATTCTTGGAATCATCACCAACTAATCTATCTAAGAAAAGTCTTTGAGCTTCATATACAATCACATCTAATAGTTGATTCTGAGCTTCATTTTCCTTAAATTCATAACGGTATAAACTAGTAATCCATTTAGACAAATCTCTTGGATTGAATTTATAATGCATGTATTGACTAGTAGTAAATTTGGAACAAACTTGTTCATATATAATCAACATGGTCTTTGACAAATTTTGAATTTGTTTACTGCTATTCCAAGTTGGATTATTAATTAAGCATTCCTGTACAATAGGTTGAAGTAATGAACTGTATACCTGTTGAAGTTCTGTAATACTTGTTGGCCAAATATAACATTGGTGAACAATAGAAGTTAATCGAGTAGATAATTTATATCTTCCAATAGAAGTCGATGGATTCATAGAAGCTACAATTTGAATATTTTCAATTCTGACCCAATCAAGATTCTTATTATAGAATCCATTATAGGTAATCAATTGTTGAAGGAAGGAAATTAACTCTACGGTATTATATTTATCTGGTTTTGGTAGGTTGATATCCTTTAGGTATAAAATTAATCTTTCACAATCCTTTGGTTTTAAGGCTCTACCTTGATTTGTACTCAAGGATAAACAGTACTGATTTAATTGACGAATGATATGAACTGCTTTTGTTTGTGAATTACAATGAATTGTTACCACATTAACAGAATGAAGTTTGTTAAAACATTGTCTCAATATCATTTGTTTTCCGGAACCTTCCGGACCAACAAAAATAAATGGATCTTGATTTTTAAGCCATGGCATAATAATATCCACTGTCCGTTGTACACTAACTGTTTCAATGACCGGTAGACAATTGTAGTCACGAATAGATTCGGAATCATGATTAAAGTAATTATTTAGTTTATAATATTGAATCATATTAGATTTATTATCAACATAACAATCCAATACATTGCTCTTATCTGCAATTTGAATTCCAGCTATTTTAATTAAATAAGTGGCAAATTCTTGACGTGGATTTTGATAAAGATTACTTCCAAAACCTCTTATTAATCCAAAAATAAATTTATTTAATGAAGTGGCGTTAGATAAATGGGATAAACCATTAAAGACATTACCAATCTTGGTGGTCTTAACGACACTAGCTTCTGAATTCTTAGTAATCCATTCTAAAGCTTTGTAGAAGAAATTATCAATGAATGGCGATAAAACATCTGCAACATTTTTATCTTGCTTATCTAACCAAGCCTTAACTAAAAGTTTAATATCAATATTTTCATCAGACATATAAATCATACCCATTCTACTAACAGTAGCTGGCGAGGCATATGTTAAATCATGCGTTTCAAAAACAAAGTTAACATTGTTGGTAAACTGAATTCTTTCTCCATTTGGAATAGTAAGAAGATGATTATCATCTAATACTGAATTTAAGGATTCAATCCACTCGGGATCAATATCACCATCACAAATAATCCATGATTGACAATCTTTTGGTTCTTTGATGGCTTGATGAGCAGCCATGGTTAAAATACCATCTGTCCATTCTCTGGTATCAATATCCATATAACCAAGTAAAAAGTTTCTATCAATAGATTTTGGATTTAAGATATGCATCTTCAAACTTTTACCTAATTTCTTTAACGCATGACTTAATACCCTACAAATTGTAGTTTTACCAGAACCTGATGGACCTACAATAACAACCCCCATTCTATTATTACAGGCTTCATAAAATTGGAAGATCTTTTCCACTTGAGAATCCATATAAACCAATTTTAATTCATCATAGGATTCCTTAATAGCCTTATGCAATTCATCATACAAAATAACTTCATATTTAATATTAGGGAAAATATCATTCACTAAATTGTTGAAATAGTAACTATCTGAATAAGTTAATTTTGATAAGGTATTCACTCTAAATGCTTTTACAAGAATGTTAGCTTCACGGTCTGGAGAATAATCTGGTTTTTTCTTTTCTTCATGAAGTAATTGACCGGCTAATTGTAATACAGCCTTAATTGATCTTAAACCCCAATCATAGTGTTGTTGATGAGACAAAAGTTCTTTACATAATTGGAATATAGAAATAATCTTTCTTCCTAGTATTTTGGCATTAGTAAAACCTTCTGAATACAAAATAACTTCACTAATCAATTCATTATCGGGCTTGGTCATGGCAATGGATCTGAATAATTGTTTTAAATTATCTGGAAGTTTCTGTCTACCACCATATCCTTTTCCTGCTGGATTTAAGGTAACAAAAATAGCACAATTTAAGTCAAGATTAACATATTTATCTAATAAGGTAACATTAACATTCTTTTCTTTCAACGCACTTTGAATAATTTGAATTTGTTGAGAAACAGCAGATAACACAGCTTCCTCTAAACGGTTAAATTCATCAAAACAACCCCAAGCACCACATTTCATAATACCAATAAAGATTCTTCCAATACTCTTGTAATCTAAACCTTCATCACAATTGAATACTAAAACTTGTCTTCCAAATAAGTTACCCAAAGCTTTAACAGATTCGGTTTTACCAGTACCGGCTGGTCCATATGGATTACCACCAAAACCGGAATCCATAGCTTGAGTTAAAGTTAGGTAACATTTATCCGTCAATGGGGTATGTACAAGTTTAGTAATATTACCTTGATATTCATATGTATAATTAAATTCTGCATTATTCATTTTAATAATACATTTCTTATTTTTATCTAAATAATATCTTAATTGTTTCTTCCATACCCATTCATTAATATTCTTAACTTCATGTTTCTGTAATTGAGAAATGATATCAATATTGTGAATTGTATCTAAAATAAGTGCCTTTAATTTAAATGATAGGACAGATCTTTCAATTGGATCTTCAATAGTAGAATAATCAAACTTGGTATATTGATCCAACTTCTTTTTAAACTTTTCATTCAAGTCACCCAAAGTACTCTTTTTAATGGCTTCTTCACAATCAGAAGTGAAATGAAGAGCTTCTGACAAACATAATATTTGCTGTGGATGTTTAAAGATATCAAAGACATTAATACATTCAATAAGTAAATTGCTCAAGGTGTTTTTCATTTCATCTGAAAAGTCTTGTAACCATTTCTCTATATCATCAGTAATCTTTACTGGTTTGCTTAAATAAACAACTTCTCCTTCTATACTCTTCATAGCAATAATAGCAGTGGTGTCATCATTAAATATGACATTATATACTCCTGCAAATAATTTCTTCAAATGCGATTCAATAACTCTTGGATTCTTAGATTGACCAATAATTTCAAGTAAATCTTCATCTCCAATAAAGTAGAATCTTGCAAACTTGGAACGTTTTTCCTCCAAAAATTCATTCAAAGCTTTTTGGCATCTTTCCAATTGATCATTTGCCTTACTTAATATATCTTTAATATTTGTGTAGGATAATATGGAAAGGACGCATTTATTCTTTTCAATGTAACTCATTATCTCGTTAAATTCCATATTAATATTATCAAATCTAGATTGTTCATTTGGTAAAACTTTACGTCTAAAGATTGGCTCTAAATATACCCATCTTCTTTGAACTATATTCAATATATGTAAAATTTCATCAAGATCAGCAAATCTAGTTTCCCAAATGGAACATCTCTCGGAGAATCTACCATAAAATGGTGAATCTTTTAATGATTGTAAAAGAGATTGATTATCACCAATCTGAGTCAAGGTTTCTTTCCATTCCTTTATTAACATCACCGTTTTCTTTGTAGTTTCTGATGGTTCACCAAATTCATTACTATCATATTCAATTTCGTATGGTGAAAGTGCAAATTCAGCTGAAACACCCCATGATTCTAATTCTTGTAATGCTTCTCTAATAGATACTTCGCCATTAGCTCTATTTGATAATTCCTTTATTTTTTCAATATTTTCCTTCATATTTTCTCTTACGGCAAATAAATCATTCAAGGTTAAATCAGCAACATTTTTAACATTTTGAATATTTGCTATTCTAAAGAATTCAGCCCAATGTTCTGGTAACCAATTATCACCTCTAATAAACTTTAAGGATGGTATCCAACTCTTAATGTCATCAATTTCTTTCAATATTTGAATGGTAATTGGATTAAGAGCACCAGATTTCAAATTATTAGACCATTTACCAATCATTTCTTCAAAAAGATAAACTTTATTGGAAACACCAATCCAGTCATTCTTTAAATATTCACTAATTTCCTTAGAGAAGGTTTCGTAACATTCCCAATTGGAAGCTTCATTCTTTAATTCCTTTTCAAAGTTTTCAATTTCAGTAAAACTGAATTTATCTACTCCAAAGATTTCACAATCATTATTTAATTTTTGAACTGTGATCTTTAATTCTTCAAATTCAGCTTGACGATCTTTAATAAACTTAATGGCATTAATAGCTGATTCCTTATTTTCAAATGTTTCCATATTTGGTTTTAATTGAGTCCATCTATTAGCAAATTTGTCAATTTCAGCTTGAACACCCTTTCTTCTTCCATCAATATTATCTCTTAAAATATCAACTTGTTCCTTAATCATTAATTCATGACTTTGAATAATCATTTCTAATTTATCCCATTTTGCCTTTAAAGTTGATAAGTCAACACCATTACCTGATACAAATTTTAATAATTTATTCTTGGCTTCAACATTTTCCATTTGACTTTGAATTTGTAATTTTTCTTCCATTAATTCATCATGACATTTATTGGCTTCTCCAATTTCTTCATAGGTTTGAGGTCTCTTCGACAATAAATCCATTCCTTTATTGACAAAGTTTTCTATTTGATTTCCATGTTTTGTTACAAATCTTCTCAATCCTGATAGTAAGGAATCAAACATATTTTGTAGTTGATTATCAATGGCAGATTTAACACCAGAGGTTGAAATTACAATATTATTAATATTAATGGTATTTTTCATTTGTTCCAATTCTTTTCCTTTATTCTTTATCATCTTAAAATTATTTTCGTAATCCTTAACCGTTTCTAGATTATTATCAATAATTTCATCGATATCAACATTCTGAACAATAACCCAATCTTTGAAAATATCTTGAGATTTTAATAATTTTTGGAATATTATTTCTGCTCTCTGATAAATGGTATTTAAGCTCTTTTTATTATCATATAGAATATTATTAAATAAATTATCATTATCACTGAAACCTTTAAATGCAATTGGAATATTAACAAACTTTTTAATTTCACGATAGTATTTCGTCCTTATTTCTTCATACGGTGGCTTAAACTGAATCTTTGATTGTTTATATATCATTTCAACATTAATTTCTGGAATATCATCATGAAAACTTTCCAATCCCATTCTATAATGATGTTCTAATACTTTATAGAGTTGATAATCTAAATGAGTTTTCCATGTCGAAGTATTTTTTGGTGATATATTATAATGCGTTTCAACGTTTACAATTTGAGAACGAATATTTTGAATAACATCTTTCCATTTTGCCTTATTTTTAACTAAACTAACATTCATTAATTCGGCTATTTCATCAATAATATTTTGATGTATTTTTCTAAACCTTCTATTATTTGCAGTTAATTTTTCTGTACATCTTTGAAGTCTTCCAATATACTGATCTAAATCACTTGGATTTGCCCATGTAATTTTATTATTAACTTGATTTTTATTCACATTTTTTCCATTACCATTTGGATTTTTAATAATATTTTCAAATTCAATAGCTTGTTCTAAAAGCATAGGTTGTTGGAACCGTAGCATTTGTTGATCAATTGTATTGTAAAATTGAGCTACTTGTTGAAGGATGACACCATATCTATAATATTGGCTTGCTTGTTCCGCTAATTTTTGGATTTTTAATGATACAGGGAATCCCATAGAAGTTAATTGTCTTACTTCTCTTAAAAGAGATACCAATTGATCACTATAATTTACTTTTAATCGACCATCCGAATAATCAATTTCCATTAATTTTCCAGATTTTTTCAACATTAGTTCAGAATCAGGATCATTCATCATAAAATCCATTTCTCTACTCCATTCTTCAAAATAGCCATTAGCATATCTTTTTATTTCTTCTAATAAAATATGTGATTCTTCTATATATACCTTTGAATTGGATAAATTATTCAATGTCTTCTTTACAAATTTTTCATTATCTTCCAACTAATTATTAATTATAAATATATTTATAATAACACATATCATATCATTTTAATATTTATTACTTTTTTATATTAACAAATTAAAATAAAAAAAAAAGTTAATTTTACTTTTTTCGATATCTGTTTAGCCCAGATAATATTTTCAATTTCATTTGATATATTCTTACTCGAACCTTCATTATTCTTTAATAATATATATTTTTTAATTAAACATATAATTAATATTTATTCACGTCAATCCTATTATAGTTAATAAATTTATAAAAAAAAATATATATATATATATTACCACTTCCTTTTTATTATTTTTTATTTTTATTTTTAGAGATTTCAAGACGTTTAATAATTCATTTAATAAAGTTTCTCTTTCAGAATCTTTAATATATATTTTAAAAATTTAAATATTTAATAAAAATAATTTCATATATATAATTAATATTCATTTGCTTTTTTATTTTGACTAAATATACAAAAAAAAAATCTTACTTAAATATTTTTGCATATTTTCTCTTTGTAACAGGTCAACAAATCTCTGAAATTCTCTGATTAATTGAGTTGGTTGCGATTGTAGTGATACAAATTTTTTTCTTAATTTTTCCGCAACATATTGCTCTACTGGTATTATTTCTTGGTTATATTGTTCAAATGCTCTCTATAATATTTCATTTTCATTTAAAAATTTTTTTTTCAATTTAACTATTCTTGATTTTGATAATTTATATAGATTATTTTTAAATATTATTTTATATCTTACATCCCAAAATTGTTCACTATATTCATTGCATATTGATAAATCTACTTTCTTAAACATATCCAATTTTTGATCAATTTTTAAATTTATTTTTTCTTCTGATGACAATAAATATAATATTTGTTCATGAGCAGTTCTTAAATCTAATATCTATTATTTTATTCCATATTTATTAGTTTATATTATTTAAAATATATATATATATATATATATTGAATAAATTTATATTCCTGATAGATACCATTTTCACGTGTCTTAAAAATATATTTAGAGTGGTACATTTAATTCCTTTTTTTGACCATTGATGTGGTGTATAATTTGCCCATATTTTTGTTGTTATCATATCAATATCAGATTTCCATCTTTTGCAAATATTAATTGAATACTTAAATAAATCTTTTATCTTTAAAATATTATATTATAAATATAATTTAATATCTTCAAAATATTTTTTTATTTTTCTTTTTCAAATATTTTTTTAATAAAATATATTATGTTCATTTTATTGTTTACTTTTATAAATGCTTCTGTCCATGGATTATATTTTGAAAGTTTTACTTGCATTTGACGAACAAATTCTTCCGATAGTATAATTATTAAATTTTCCATTCGTTCTTCTGAATAAACTGATTTATTTGTTTCTTTCCTATAAATAAAATAAATTCATATAATGAGTTTTTTAATATTATGAATATATTTTCCTGCTATCTATTTAAAGAAAAAAAATATAAAAAAATGTTAATAATATCAATAATTTACCATAAATTATCTATTGCTTCTAAAACATCTTCTGTTATATCTAACATTTCCATTATTGTTGAATCACTGTAATTTAAAATTAAACATATTTAAATAATATATTTAAAGAAATATTTTTATAAATAAATAATTATTAATAATTATATATTTTTTTCTTATAACATGATATATTATTTTTCATTACTTTATTCTTTCTAAATATCCTTTTATCTCTTTCATATATATTAAAATTTTGGATGACCATTCTTTTGAAAACTATATATTGAATTATATATTTAATTGTTTTAATAATAGAATTTTAATCAAAAGTAATATATATAAGATTGATATTAAAAATTTTATTTTACAGTTTTCCCTTCTGATTCTTCCTCAGACCAATATAAATATTCATCATTAAATGTAATTATTAATGATATATTTTCTTTATTTATACCAAAGAATAAATAAGAATTTATTAACATCGTTCCACTCTACTGATTATTTATATATTAATATTATGTTACCTTGATTTTTATCTGTTGAATGTCTTAATGTTTTTGATAAACCATGGTCTAACTCTGTAAGTAATGTTTGCATTTTTGAATTTATTCCCCATTTTGTATTTCTATTGAATAAAAGATAAATTTAAAATGTTTATTATTCATTCTCCGCTTTATAATAATTAATATAAATATATATTTATCACTAACTTTAACAGAAGTGGAGCGTATACAGAATGAATATTGTGGTATAATGAGTCTACAGGATTCTGGTTATTAAATAAAGTCATTTGTATAGTATCTCCAACATTTTCTGCTGTTACAGATCCCTTTTTTAACTTGGATAATCCAACTACTTTTCCATAATTTATACAATCCTCTATTTGAGGTGATACTGTTATTTTCTTTTGCTGTTGTTATGAAAAAAAAAATTATAACACATCATACATTAATAATATTTGCCGTTAGAAAAAATATATAACATTATTGAAAAAAGACATTGAAAAAAAAAAAAGCACTTATAGGAATACCTTTGGATTTAAAGCGATGAAAAGTTGCTCTTCACTCTCATTAAATCCATTTTCTAAATAATTGTTTAATGATTCTGATGAATTTAATTCTTTTATTGTAAAATTTTCAGGTATATTCAAATAAGATGAAATAACCTTGGAGAAATATTCATTTCTTTTCTCCATGATTATCTATTATATATATAAATTTTGTGACATAAAATCAAATATATATATATATATAATTATATAATTTTTATTATTTATAATGATTTCCTGTTTACTGAAAATATAATAATTAACGAATTGAACGTTATAAAATATATATATTTATTAAAAATTATTTTTTAATTTTAAATACTTCTTAATTCTTTTTACAAAGTTTCTAATATATCTAATATATTTCAAAATAACAATATTTATTAAAATATTTCCTTTTCAAAATCAAAAAATTTAAATTAATTCTTAATTAAAAACAAATTTTTAAAAGCATTAAAGATTAATATTAAAAATTTTTTTATATATAAAAATTTATTTATTTAAATTTCAAATA
>KZ151217.1:11072-23316 GCA_002157105.1 Piromyces sp. E2 | reverse complement strand
TTTTTTTTTTTTTTTGATATTTAATGAAAAGATATAAATTCATTGAAAATTTACAAACTTTAATAATTTATCAAAAAAAGAAAGAACACCATGGATGAAATTACATACGACAGTTTATCTAATAGTTCATTCTCATATAGAGATGAAAGTGAAGACAAAAAGGATTTTGAATTATATGAAAAAGTTAAAAAAATATTTGATAGTATGATAGATATAATATTTTCTTCTACAGAAAATGAAATTCAAAAAAATAAAAAAGAAGAAATTAAATTTTTAGAAGAAATCCTCTCCGATGGATGGTATTGATAATTCTGAAATAAATAATGAAGTTGTAGTTTTAAATAAAATATATGAAAAAAATTTAAATAATTTAGATATTATCACAAAAAAATTAGAACTTTTAAAAAATAGAAAATATAATATTGATTTATTAAAAAAAATTATATTATTATTGAATGATTTTCAAATAGAAAAAAATTGTAATAGTGACAATAATAAAGATAGTATAAATAATAGTGGTAATACCACTACTACTAGCAATAATAATAATAATAATAATAATAATAGTAATAGAAAGAGTAATAATAATAATAATAATAATAATAGTAATAGAAATCATAATAATAGTAATAGAAATCATAATAATAGTAATAGAAATCATAATAATAGTAATAATAATAGTAATAATAATAATAATAATAAAGAAGGAGAAGATAATATAGAAAAACCACAAAATCAATTTAGAAAAATATTAATTGAAAGCATTAAATCATTAGAAAATATATATTCAGAGGATAAACCATTAGATAAACTTATTGAAATTAATAATTCATTAAATTTAAATATTTTAGATTCAAAAAAATATAAAAAAGTTCAAAACGTTATTATAAAAATGTATACTGTTCCAGAATTAATATCATTTATTTTAAGTAGGGAATATGATGATATAAAACAAATGAGTGAATTTATTGATGATTTAAATGATTTAAATTTAAATTTAAATAAAGGAGATATATTACTTCTACAGAATTGTGCAGCTTTTATTTACGATTTAAAAGAAAATTGTATTAATAAAACTGAAAAAGAAATTTTAGATATATTTATAGAATTTGTCAAAAATAAAAATGATGACATTTCCGCTATATTTGAGAAGACGTCTGAAAAATATCATGATTTCAATGCATTGGACCATTATAATTTAAATCCAAATGGAATGTATATAGAACATATCAAAGGAATTTTCTTATCAAGTACCTTTGAAATAAAATTTAAAGAACCTAAATATATTTGCCAAACTAGTTATGCATTGCAGTTAAAAATTAGAAATAGGGATATAGAAAAATCTGAGAAAGATAAAAATAATGGACCCATTTCAAAAAGTTTTGAAGAAATCTTAGAATATAGGGATATTGCATTAATAAGAGAACAAGATAATATAAAAAATTACGTAAATGTGAAGAAAAATCATACTGATGATATCAAAAAAATATTTATAGATATCGTCACAAAAATAGAAGAAATAATTAATATTTTAACTAATATTTCAAATAACGGAGGTTATGAACCTTTTAATTACAAATTCAAGGTTGAAAATGGTAAAGTTTTCAGTGAAGATAATTCAGATTGGAAAGAAATTAATTTTAAAAATATAATTGCTAATTTGAAAAAAATTGAACATGGCCAAGAAGCCATAATTAATGAAAGTTATTCAGATTATGCAGCAACTCAATTAGTTTCTGGTCGACAATTTAGTTATCTCTATCAATTTATTTTTAAAAAAACACAAGATGTATTTGTTAAAAACGTTGTCCGCAATCTCTTTAAATTCATCACTTTTAATCATTATAAGGAAGAAGAAATAGAAATAGAATATTCAAGTAGTAATAATATTTTGAAAAATATTTATAATAATATTAACTTTTATTTAAATAAATTAATAGAAAATGCTAAATTAGATCCAAAATCGATGTACAAAGAAGTTGAATTATTAGATAGAAATAACAGTGGTATTTTCAATTACGCTTGCCCTCAAAACGATATTGAGATGAATACAATCTATTGTTCTTTAAATTTAACAGGAAAAATACCATTAGCTCAAACAGTACTCTATTGTACTGAAACTATATCACCGGAAGAATTAAAATCTTTTTTTTATCGTTGTATGAAGTGTAAATCAGTTTCTTTATTTATAGCAATGAAACCGGAGAATTTGACCATTAAAAATAAAAAATTATTTATTGAATTAATTAGTAAAATTCAAAAAGAGATGAAATCCTATTTACTGATTGTTTATGATGAAAATAAAGAAGCAGAAGAAATTATTGTTGAAATAAAAAGATCAACCAACGATAAAATATATAATTTAGGAGATAGGAACAGAAAGAATTTTTTTCCATATGTGAAAACATATTCTAGTTCTTTTTCTGGTCTAGGAAAATCAACCATATTAAAATATGAATTTGATAAAAAATATAAAAAGAATTATGATTATGTCTATTTCCCGTTAGGAGGGAATATTACGGAAGAAGAAATTATTAAAAAATTACTGAAATTAACAAAAATAAATGGTGATCGTAAAATAGGATTACATATAGATTTATCCTATTCTGATCAAATTGATTTGATAAAAGAATTTCTTTTCTCATTTTTAGTGTTAAAGTATTATTCATATCAAGGAATGATATTTTATTTCGGAGATGAAATAGAAATAAAGGTCGAGATTCCGAATACTTTTATTGATTACAGAAAATTGTTCCCCATATTCAATTTATTTAATAATTTCCATATAAATTCGGTTGATGATGATGATGAAAATCTACCATTAATACTTTCTGATGCAAATGACGAATTGAATTATCAAATAGTAGCAATCTATATCCTTAATATCGAAAAAATAAATAAATGTGATTTAATTATTGAAGGTTTTAATGATGAAAACAAAATAAAATCAATTAATACGGAGAAACAAAGTATAAAAGATTGTTTCAATATTATTAAAAAAGAAATTAGAAAGACCGAAAAATACGATATTAAATTAAATAATTTAAATTTTTATCAAATTCATTCTTATATTCAAATTGTCGCCAATCAATTACGTCTCTTTACAAATTCGTGGTATCTGAGATATGAACAATTAAGTAATTTCACACAGGGTCTTCAAGGTCTTCAAGAAAATCAAAATCAAAATAACATGCAATTACGTAAAAAAATAAAAAATATGAAAAAAGTAAGAAAATATTTTGTATCATCTTTACTAACCATTTCAAAGTATTTTATTGCTTCTTCTTCCTATGAAAATATTTTAAGAGGACAAAATAATACAAGAAATCAATTAATTGGTAATATTGATTATCAATTAGCTATTGAATGGGAAAAAAAAATTTTATCAAATAAAAAAATTATTACTACTGAGAGTATAAGACCAAGTATGATCCTTTTCAATGACGATAAAGAATCTATTTCTATTATTCCTACTTGTCCAATACCCCCGAATAAACAACTAGAAATTAACAATTATCAATCACCGGAAAACAATTCTTCTAACGTAAATTACGAAGAATATGAAATATTAATGGCAACATATAATTCAAATTCGTTAGAAAATATGAAAGATTTTTTTGATTATCAAAATTTAGATACTGATGGTTATCTTGAAAAAATTCATAAGGTCTTAAATATTAATAAACCATCACCGAAAGAAGAAGAGATTAAAGAAACATACGTCTTCACCAAAGATAATTTTTTCAAATTAGTATTAATTTATTTAAGACTTGAGGCCAATATTCCAGTAATATTAATGGGAGAAACGGGTTGTGGAAAAACAAAATTAATAAATATCATTGCTGATTTAAAAGGAATTACTCTACACATTTTAAAAATATATGAAAGTACCAATGATGAAAAAATCATAACTTTTTTGAAATCAAAAAATCTTTTTATTAATGATGAATTAAATACAGGAAAAAAAGTAAAAAGCACAAAAAACACTTGGGTATTTTTTGACGAAATAAATACTTGTCAATCCTTAGAATTAATATCCGAAATAATGTTAAAACATTCGTGTAAAGGAGAAAAATTGAAGAAGGGAATTAAATTTATTGCCGCTTGTAATCCGTATAGGTTAAAGAAAGAAAAAGAAATTATTGGTTTATGCAATACGGAAAAGAATAACACAACTAACAAAACTAATTTAGTGTACAAGGTGTATCCTATGTTAAATTCTCTCTTACATTTTATCTACGATTATGGAACGCCAGATGATGAAGATATTAAACATTATATACAAAATATTGTCGAACAAATTGTTAAGAAATTAAATAAAAAAGAAATTATTCCGGAAGAAATAAAAAAAATTGCCTATAATACCGTTAAAGAAGCCCATATATTTATTAAAGATATATTTGATATATCTTCAGTTAGTTTAAGAGAAATAAGTAGATGGGGAACTCTTTTTGAATGGTTTATTAATTTCTTAAAGGTTCCTTATAATGCCAAGAAGTTAGGATTAGCAAATGATACAGGTAATAATAAAATAATAATAATAATAATAATAAATATAATAATAATAATAATAAATATAGTAATACTAATACTAATACTAATACTACTACTAATACTAATACTACTACTACTACTACTACTACTACTACTACTACTACTACTACTACTACTACTACTACTACTACTACTACTACTACTACTACTACTACTACTACTACTACTACTACTACTACTACTACTATTACTACTATTACTACTATTATTATTACTACTATTAATAATGTTAATGACACAGATATAAATAAAATTTACCTTTATGCTTTAAATTTAAGTGTATATCTTATTTATTTTGTAAGAATATACAATAAGAAACAACGTGATGATTTTGTCAGGAAAATGAAAAAATACTTTGGATATAATTTTGAAGCTTTTCCTAGAAAAGTTCAGGATTTAATTGCCAATGAAGTAAAATTAGAAAATGGTATTGCAAAAAATAAAGCTTTACTGGAAAACTTATTTTCGATATTTGTATGTATCAATACAAAGATCCCTCTTTTTATTGTAGGAAAGCCTGGTTGTAGTAAATCTCTTAGTGCTCAATTGATATTTAAATCTATGAATGGAGAAGACTCCCTTAGTGAATTTTTCAAACATTACCCAAAAGTATATGTTAAATCCTACCAGGGATCACTTAATAGTACTTCAGAAGGTGTTAAAAAGCTATTTGAAAGAGCTAGAGAAACATTAACTGACGATAGTGAATCAAAAAATATTATTTTTGTTGTTTTTTTCGATGAATTAGGACTTGCTGAGATATCTAATAACAATCCGTTAAAGATTCTTCATTATGAATTGGAAGATAATAATGTTGCCTTTATTGGTATTTCTAATTGGGCATTGGATGCTTCAAAAATGAATAGAGGTATCTGTTCTTCTATACCAGATCCAGATAAAGACGATTTAGAAAAAGTAGCAGTTGCCATTGCAGAATCATATGAACCATACAAAACAAATGGAAAAATATTAAAAGATAAATATGAGATTTATTATAAGCAATTGGCTTCATCCTACTATCAATATAAAAAAGATTTAAAAAATAAATCCTCCTCTTTCACCTCTTCCTTTTTAAAATACGTTTCTGATGTTAATAATCAGTATATTAAAGAATTTCATGGTACAAGAGATTTTTACCATTTAATTAAACTAATTTCCCGAAGACTTATTGAAAATAAATTTCCAGATAATATGCAAGTGATTGAAGAAATTATTTCTGAAGGAATTGAAAGAAATTTCGGGGGTCTAGATAATTCAATTATTGAATTTAAAAAGATTTATAATAGTAGAAATAATCATACCGAGAATAATTATAATTTATACAATAATAATAAAGTAACATTAAACCTCAAGAAAAAGTATGATCCAATAATGAATATCTGTAAAAATATTAAAGATAAGGACAGTAGATATATTTTAATTATCACCAACACTAATATAAATCAAAATTTCTTCACGCTAATAACAAAATATATACAAAAGAAATATCCACAAACGAAATATCATTATTATTATGGTAGTGGCTTTGAATTAGATAATAGTAAAAATTATTATAGTGCAAAAATGCTAAGTAAAATTCAATCGACGATGACTCAAGATAATATTATGATTTTATCTAATTTAACCAATTTATATCCATCGTTATACGATGTATTTAATAAAAATTATAAGATGATTAATAAAAAATTATATACTAAAATTGCTTTGGGAAATTCAAATACCAAAAATGCTTATGTTAACGATAATCTACGAATTATTGTATTTTTAAATGAACAGGAGATCAGTCAACAGGACCCTCCTTTCCTTAATCGTTTTGAAAAATATTATTTAAACTTTAATGATATATTACTTGCAGAAGATATTAAAATCGCCAAAAATATCGATTCAATGTTAAAGAGTATCTATCATAATCAATACAAAAAAAGTCCAAAAATTGATTTTAAATATCAATTATTAAATTGTGATATGGAAGAAATACAAGGAATTATATATGAAAATTATTCTAAAATTTCTAAAAAGTATGAAAATCACGAAAATAATTCAATTGAAGATATTTTAAAAAGCATTAAACCACACGACGAATATATTCTTGAAAAATTGATACCGACATTTTCTCAAGATATTATCTTTTACATGAAATATTCTTCTTTTAGCAAAGTTTACGACAGGTATTACCAATATATAGAAAATCTCTATATGAAAAATGAAAATTTACATAAAAATATTACTTGTTACCTTGAAAAAATCAATACTCGCAAACATGTCATATATACTTTTTCAAATATTTTAGAACCGGTATTTGATTTTTCCAAGAATTTTATGAATAGAAATGTGTTAGAGCAACCCATTATTAATGATACTTATGGTTCCTTTGAATTTATCAATCAAATTTTTGTCAATCATTACAATTCTGAACATGAAATTAACAAAGTCATAGTGGATTACCTAAAAAGTAATAATGAATATTTATGTTTGATTCACTTTACAATGAAAGATATCAAACATCTATTACACTTGAACTATTTGATTGATTATAATGAAAAAGAATTAGAAAAATTGGGTCAACTTGAACAAAAAGATAAAAAAGTAATTCTTTTTATTGTTCATTTAAAAAGAAAAATTGTTAAGGATGAAAAAAGTATTAAAAATAATAATGGTAAGGAACTTGAAATTAAATTAGAAGAAAAAAAGAATTTTGATGGTCTTATCAATAATAAATTAATATCTCATTTATCTGAATGGAAACAATTTTTCATTGACAATTTACGACGGAACAATATTGAATTCAAAAAAATATTTAATCCGGAAAAGGAGGGCAACTTTTTTAAAAATGAAATGTTATTTAATTTAAATGGTCATTTTGATGATAATTTAAACATAGCATTAAATACTATTCATTACAAAATTGAGTTGAACTTAATTTCAAAAAATTTTTTCAATTATTTTAATAGTATTACAGAAGAAGAATACAAGTCAATTATATATCAGTATATAACTGAAAATGAAAAAATTAAAAAATTGATTAAAAAGGTTTCCTTTACTATTTTGAAAAGAATTAATAACAATTTTATTATGAGAATATTTGAAGAATATAATTTCGAAAACAGCGAAACCGATTTCATTTCGGTGATGATAAAGTATATGAACACTATATATACCAGTGTTATTCAATTTATTTTAATACGATTAGAAAAGGAAAACTATTTTTCAACGAGAATTTTTGGAAATGAATATTTTGATACGTTCTTTGTAGATGACAAAATTTACGATAAACGTTTTGAACTAAATAATATAGATTTCTCTGACTTTTCTAAAAAGGTCAAACCAGAAAATATTAGTTTAGTACTAGGAATTTCATATCCATATATATTATCTATATTTGAAAAGACTATCCAATTCATAAAAGAAAAAGAGGGAATATTGTATGCCTATCAAATAAATGAAAAGAATATTTTAAATAAAAAAATAAAAATGAAAGAGTACTACAATACCAGAAACAATAATAGAAATACACTAAAGGAAAATACATTTAAAAAGGAATACTTCAATTGTATATTACAAGATGGTCAATATAAAGGAAAAGAAATTGATTCGTATCAAAAGAGAGAATTATTGAAGATATTCTTTAACGATTACATTCTTTTCTTTATATCAAAAATTGATCAAGACCATCTTGACTCCTCAAATTCAAAATTTTTCAAGTTTAACCCGCTGATATTGGACTTTTTCAAAATTCTATTTTCTCTCTTTATTATTAATAATAGCATGAGAAAAAATACAAATTATGGAAATAAAATAAATAATGATGAACATTATGAATTTGACAACATCATTGATTTTATTTTATTTATAGAATTTTATCGTGATACAATTATTAAATTAATTAATTACATTATCATTATTGATACTTATCTCGTGGATTATTTCAATACCTATCTTTCTCACGTATCCTTAAACATGTTCATCACGGAAAATCCTAAAGAGTTTTATATAAAAAATATTTTCAATAATCTATTTGAATCAGTTATTTACTGCATTATCAATTACCCGTTAATGAATAGAAATAATAATAACAGTAAAACATTTATTGAATTATTAAAAGAATTTGATAAATATATGAATAACGTATTAAAATCTTTTAATATAAAATCAAAATTTATGTATTACTCCCAAGAGTTACTTTTTATTAATGAATATTTCATAAAACATAATATTACTATTACCTTTGAAAAATTCTTTACCTATTTAAAAAAGGAAAATCAATATTACATGTTATCACAATACGAAAAAAGATTTAAGAATAATGACATTCCACTGAATAGAAATTTAACATTGTATTTCAATTTATCAAAAGAAAGAAATCAAAAAAATTCAATTTTGAGAGATAATGTTCTCTCTAAAGAAATTGAATATTTATATACATTATTAAGTAATAATGAGGATGTAGAAAAATTCTTCATAGATTTAATTAATATTAAATTAAATATCTCAGAAGAAGAAGCGTATCAAGCTCAATTATTAAATATTCTTTGCAATGATACCTTTTTGGAAAAGGCTTATTCCGATAAAATATTAAAAAAGAATTATAAATCATTGTTTAAAACCCTTTTAAATAATTTTAAAATTGAAAATTACAATAATAGTAAATTATTGGAGGTATTAAACAAAACCAATAACGAAAAAATAGAAAGTCTTGTAAAAGATATATTTTCGGATAAAATCAAAAAGTCAAACAATAAAATGAATACCGAATATTATTCGTTTATAGAAAATATTCAAAACAACTTTGAACATTCATACAATGATAATAATAAATTTGCATTAATGTATTGTGATGTATTTATAAAAATATATACTTCAGACTCTAAAGTTCACCATACTATCGAAATCACCAATATAGATCAGTTCATTGCAATGACAAAGAATCAAGCAAATGAGTTAGAATCGATTACTTTTCGTGGAATGGAGATAAATGAGAAATTTGTTGAAAAGTTTTGGGAATTATTTTCTTCCGGAGTAAAAGAGTTATGTTTTGACGATTGTCGGACTGTTGATAATTATTCTTTCTCAGATCTTTTCGATGGTGATTATTCAGTGAGGAGATTAGTAATTAAGAGTAATGACTTAACTATGGATGATGTGGATAGTATTTTCTGTTTAGTGTATCCATATTTGATACGTCAATTTGTCTTTGGTAGTAATCAATTAAATAAAAGTATTGTTGAAAGGGTCTTAGCAAAAAGGTTAGGCTCATGCTCTCCAGAGTTAGTAATTCTAAACAGCGATTCGTATTATTCAATTAAGGATTCGGGAACCTGTTCAAAAGAAAACTTCAGAAATAATTCTAAATCTAAATCGTCCTCTAAATCTCCTTTTAAATCTATATCTTCATCTATCTTAAATATTAATTCCAAATCCAAATTTGGAACTAAATCTGAAGCTAAATCTAATTCTGAAGCTAAATCTAATTCTGAATCTAACTTAAATTCAACTACTAAATCGAAAACTAAATCTAAATCATACTTTAAATCTGATTCTTCGCCAAGATTGAATTTAAATTCTATTTCTAAATCAAAATCTTCCTCTAACTCCTTTAGTCCTAAATTATATACTAATGATTCTACTTCTGATTCGGAATCCAATTCTATATCTAACGTCAAACCCAACTCAAAAATTGATTCTTCATTTAACTCAAATTTTTATGCAAACTTTGATGATCAATCATTATACCAATATGATTCCCATATTGATTATGAATCAAATTTTAATAATAGCGATATATTTAATATTAATTCTAATATTAGTTATAACGATGAAAAAAATATTATACATGATCGTTTATATCCCGGTTTAGAAAATTTATATAATACCTGCTATTTTAACGCTGTAATTCAAGTTAGTATTAACCATTTAATATTAATAATAAATAACATTAACTATTATTTATTGAAAAAATACAAACTTTATATATTTATATATTAAGAAATTACATTGTAAAATTCTAATGTTTATTATTATAATTATTAATAGTGTCTTGCCTATACAAAACCATTAAAAAATATCATAAATGATCATCAATTCCAAATAGAATTAGAGAATTGTCCAATGACATATGCCTTATTTTCATTGTTAAGAGAAATACATAATCAAAATTCTACTATTATCAATCCAAAAAATTTATTAATTAAAATTAGAGAAAATTTTAAAGAATTTAACGATGATAATCAACATGATAGTGCAGAATTACTTCGCTGCTTACTATATTTTATTGAAGAAGAACACAATAAGGTAATTAATTTTCAAATGTTTTTAATATGTTATTATTATTATTATTATTATTATTATTATTATTATTATTCATTATTATTATTATATATTATTATATATTATTATATATTATTTAAATTATTTAAATTAATTCTCATTTTTTAAATAATAAATTAAATCATTACAATAATAATAATATCAAATTAGGAATTTAAACAAAACAATAAAGAAAATGAAATGATTACTTTTATTGATGAAATATTCGGAAAAGGATTAATAGAAGAAAAAACTTGTATGATTTGTAAAACTGTTAGTAGTAAATCTATAAATAAAAATAAAATTATCCTATGTATATAATAAATTTAAATAAATAAATTTATATTATAATATTCTAAATAAATATATGAACATCTAATAATTAGGTTAGAAAGACAAATAATCCACTTCATGTTTTACCTATAGCAATTTCAAATTCGATGGTATGTTCATATATATTTAAATTAAATTTAAAATATTTTTATTTTCTTAATATTTTTTAAAATTAACAATTTTTTCCTTTTTATTATATAATTAAAAAAAAAAAAAGTATTATAAAATTGAAGAATATATTTATCAATATATGAAATTAAATTTTGTTGATTTTGAATGTGACACAGATAACTGTAATTCATTATATTCTAATAGTCAGTGTTTTTTTAACGGAGCACCACAAATCTTAGTAATAAACTTAGTTTTTTCTAATTATGATTCATATAATGGTGAAAAATCAACTATATCTATTAAATTTGAAAAAGAATTAGAATTAAGAGAATCTTATTTTATTCCAAAGTCTTCACATAAATATAGATTATATGGTATTGTGGAACATGAAGGATCAACTATCAATTCAGGTCATTATGTTTCTTATATAAGAACAGATGGTATGTGGCTTAAATCAAATGATGATACCATAACTGAAATAAATTGGGATAAAGTTAGTAACACTATCCCATATTTATTATTCTATGAAAAAGAAAAATAATAAAATTATATTATCACTATTAATATCTTTTATTATTTTTCTTTATAACTAAATATATTAAAAAATTCTTATATTATAATGTTTAATATTAATTATTAATAAAAATAATGTATATAATGTATTTTATATATATTTAGTTTTATTATATATATATATTTTTTTTATTTAAACAATTATTATTCTTAATAAAACATATTTTTATTATTTATCCTTATTTATATATTAAATAATTAAATAAAATATATTTTAAATACAACAAAAAAAATATTATTTGATTTACTTGGTATAAATATATATATATGTATTTTTTTTTATACTATTATTATAATTCTTAACAATTTTTTTTTTATTTTTTTAGACAAGGAAGAGAATACACTTCCGTTGTTTTATTAAATTTAATGT